>PVKS010010034.1:0-38032 GCA_004027875.1 Aplodontia rufa | reverse complement strand
CCCCTGGGATCAAGCCCATTAATATGAATTAATTAATTAATTTAAAAATAGCTCATCTACTTCCATCCATCAATTTACTCCATTAGAAAATAAGGTTAACAATTTGTCTGGGGTAATTTAAAAATAAACTTGAAAAAATTGAAACTCACTCACTTTTCTCCTCTTACTGTCCTCTTTCCACAACTTCCCCTACCCTCTGTGGAAGGATTTGTTTTTTAATCAGACTGTCCTTCATTTGATGACCCACCTCCTTCCTCCATTTCATTCCTTCTTAAATGTTATGAGAAAGCAATTTCTTACTATTCACTCAAGGAAATTGATTCTGAATTAAAACAGTTCTAAGGCCTGAGGAAGCCATTCAGGTTTCCTATCATGCAGGGCCTTCCAAGACAATGTTCACAGAAGTCCAGACAACTAATTAGCCCAAATCTTTTCCCTTTCATTTAATTGTTTCTCAGGAAAAGCTACGCTTTCTGACTCACTAGTTATGTAATTTGTTCTTGAATACAAAGATGCAAAAAAGGCTAGAGTACTTAATATGACACTTCTATTAATATAATTTTAAAGAATTATTTCTAAAGTTTCCTGTTTAGGAAAATAGGGCTATTTTCTTCTAAATAAATGCTCTCTCAAAGTCTTCACCATTCTAATCCAATTAAGAACTAATGCAGTAAAATACTCCTACCAAAACCCAAGTCTGACACTTCTTTCTTCTTTCTACATCCTCAACCCTCACTTCCATTTACAAACGCACAAGTAGACTACTCTCCAGTTAAGAGTCTCTGCTTAAAAATGTGCAGCATGGGCTCTGGCTCCCTAGAGATCATTCAGAAGCTTTATAATAAACATATGCACCCATAAACTATATGTCTGTGTGTCTGTGTGTGTGCGTGTGTGTGTGCTTTTTAACAAAAAATAAATTTTATTTGACTATCCATCGTGTAATTTTGTTCTTTGGGTTTTGTTTTATTTTATACCAAGGATTAAACCCAGAGGTGCTTAATCACTGAGCTACATCCCCAGCCCTTTTTACTTTTTTTAAATTTTGGACAGGGTCTTGCTGAACTGCTTAAAGTCTCACTATGTTGCTAAGGCTAGCTTTCAATCTGCACTCCTCCTGCCTCAGCCTCCTGAGCCACTGGGATTATAGATGTGCATCATCACTCCCTGCTAACTTTGTTCTTTGGAAAAGACAAAATAATTAACATTCATATAAAGACATATTTTATAATATTTTCAAAGTACCACTAATTTATTCTTCAAACCAATTAAACCTAACAAAAGTAAAATATGTTCACTAATAATCACATATACTATTTAATAGTTTTGTTTATCATCAATTTGGTGGCCCTTATACCAAGAGAACCTGCATGTAGATTTATAAGTAGCCAACTGAGAGACCTAGACTAGATGCTTTCACAAAATTTCAGCTGCTAGCTACCTGTATTTGTCCATTTATAAACAAATATAGCCTTTCAAGCAGTGACATTGTAGCCTTGCAGCTAGCATCTCACAGAGCTGAATAATGTCGTCCCACTGCTATAAGCATTTTCTCAACAAGTTAGATTCTAAGACAAGCTATGTTTTGAAAAGCACTTTTTATGCATTTTCATCTTTGAGCTCCTAAGCTCCTAATAGTTTTGAGTGCAGTCGTCTGGGGGATGTACGAGTTTTTCAGCAACAGTAGAAAATAATGTCTTTACCTTCAAGCACAGAGGATAATTCTAGCCTAAAGGAGTAGTGCAGACTGAAATTTAAAAACAAAACAAACAAAAAGAAAGGCCTAAAAATATAAGACAGGGAATATTGCCTAGATGACCTTATAGGGTATAAAAGACAATTGATCAACCCAGAATTCACTTTGTTTGAATGACAGAGCTTGAATATTCCTTAAGAAAAATTATCATAACTTCTAGATCATAATTAAAGGATGGGTTGCCTTGTTAGATGTTCATATGTCTTCTGTCCTTTATAAATTCTTGAGTCTTCTTTTATGGAGTGTGTACCTTCTGAAAACTCTCAGAGTAAACATGTATATGTGTACTTAACTCTTCCTCTTGTCTTTGAATAAGCTAAAAACAACGAGCTTTGGTCTATATTCCACCATCTGTAGCCTGCATGAGCTTAGTTATTAAACTTTTATTAGCCAGTGTATTCTCATCCATACCATGGGGATAAATCCACCCTTCACAGAGTTTTGATGAGTATCAGATGAAATAATGAATGAAGTTCTTTGAAAAGAAGTGCAAAATACTACATCAATATAAATTATTATTTCTTGCAATCACAAGCCATGAATAAATTACTAAAAAACCTCTTTGAGTATCTTACCAAGTATTTTTCAAATCCATCATTAGCTAAAGCAAATGATAAATTTTACCAGTCACTAGAGTGAAATCGATACTTTCTGGGTCTTCTTACTAAAGTTTTGTTAGTCAAAGATGAAAAAGAATAGGTTTAGGTACAATGTTACCATGTTTTAAAAATGAAATCACAATATTATGAACATAAATATTATGTAATTGATTTAATCCCAACTAGATAATCACAGATGAATAGAAAGAGTGCTTAGAACCACAGTCTTATGCCTTTCAAATAAGAGAGAGTATCTGGACTGCATCTTCTTGTCCACTTATCCTTTTTCACTGACCAAATCCTCCTAAATATATCTTAAATATATATCTTTCTCTTCATTTTTTTGATAGAGCTACTCTCCTTATGCTGGTCCAGTATTCCATTATGTAAGTTGCACTTACTTTTCCCAAGATTTTCTGTAGTTTAACTATTCTAAAAGCAAATATTAAGAATCTCTTGATTCACATTAAAGTATTCTCCAAAATTTTTATTTTACTTTCTTTGTTGCTCATTAAATATGTTATACTTTAAGCCTCATATCAGTGACTTTAGTTATAAACAATAGAAAATAATTCTCACTTTATTAGATATTTTTTTGATAACTCAGTATCTGCAGAAGAGCCTGGCAGTTACAAAGACTTCTCCATCAGGGAAATTGTGAAATTTGTATCACAGAACTGACCTCATGAATATAGCATTGCCACCACCCATAGACACAGACACCTTAGGAAACTCCACCAACCCCACAATGTGAGCCACTGGGCTCTCCTACTACTCCCTCATCACTGTGTTGCCACTGACTTATCTTCACAGAATGCATGCTGAGTGGTCCCTTCTCTACCTGGGGATGTACATCTGCATCATCAGAGTTGGGTCAAGGGCCATGACTACACATAAGGGAACTGCGAGGGGAAAGACAGATACGCTCCTACAAGTTGGTAGAAGCTTCTGACACTGGGAACAAAAATATAAGAATTCTATTCTATTTCTGAACAATTACTTCAACGGTTGGGATGATATAAGATCCTGTTCAGTAGTATCTCTCAAAGCACCCAGAACAATGTACTACACACAGTAGAACATAAATGATTAGTAGTGTTACACAGTAATACACTTTAAAGGGAAAAGAGCAAATAAACTCATATTGTACGATGGCACAGAGTCTCCAAAATTCCCAGTTGAAAGCAGGATCTACATTTTATCACAGTCTATGTGACCTTTTTATTTACACTACACCATCTGTGACATTACTAAAATACAGGTCTATTTAAGTGTAGTGCAAAGATGTGAAGCAAATTCTCCTTTTAGTGTCAGCAGGTGCTTGGCAACATGGAATAATGAAGCAATAAAGGGATTCCATAAAGAACACTGTAGACTTAGACAGCATTAGGAAGAAGACAGCATGTAGCATACAGAAGCCAACCTTTAATCATGAATTCTCAGACAGCTGGTCAACAGTACCACTCAGAGTGATGATTGACATAGAGAAGACATAAAATTGCTCTACTTTATCTCTGAAATGTGCACATTCCACTAAGAAAGCAATGACAGAGAAACTGAAAACAGATTGTGTCATGTGGTCTTTTAGTAATAAAACAGTTGCTTTGTCTCTTTCTACAAGAGCAACTATTTAAATGAGGGAATACCTAGTAGACTTTAAAACTTCATTTCACAAAGGCAGCATTAATAAAGATGCACTGAAATGGTATTTATGTGAACAAAGAGAAAGATTCTATTTTCTGCCAGAAATATTAAAGTGCTCACATTTAAATGAGCTTCCTGCAGGAGGCTATATAACCAGTCCAGACAAACAATAATATTACTAGCTTGCTTTTTACCTCTAAGCTTGGATATAAAATTTAATCTGCATACAAGCAATTTCAAAAAAATACACATAAAAGAGATTACTATGGCTTTTCTTTTCACACACAAATCTGTTCAAAAAAATCTTAATACATGGTACATAGAAATCATTCAGAAAAAAAAAATAAAAGAAACTTTAAATAAGAAAAAACCATCCAACAGTTCACACCATGGTGACAGAATTTCACACACAGCTTTCTTAGAATAGTAGCACTGAATATTATTGACTAAGACCCTTGAGAAATCTTCCAATCTCTCTGAGTATCATTTTGGAAAATACAAGGTTTCAACCATGTCCAAAAAGGTAACTTTCCAATATTCTTTTAAATGTCTAACATAGGTAAATCCAATGCTGTTAAGTCATGCTTCAGTAATGTTTTCTTTAGTCTCAACCAAAATAATAAATTGGGGGAAAAATAGGCATAAATTAAACAAATGAAAGGTATGATGTCCCACAGCCTTCACTTGCCTTAAAAAGAATCTTTTAATTAAATATATATACACACACTTGTTTTGTGTGTGTGTGTGTGTGTGTGTGTGTGTATGTGTTCACACTGATGCCATTTTCACAACCATGGTAATGCTGAATATTCCTCTGTACTCATGCATGACAGAGACCGTCCTCTGGCATCCACTTCACTTACTTTCTTTAGGGCTTTTTTTTCAATAGACACTAAATTTTACCTCGACTCATAGCCACACATCACCAAGGGAATATTTCTCAGTCTTTCTCACAGCTGCATGTGGCTGCATGACTAAGTACCAGAAAACAGAATAGAAGCAGCTTCAGAGAACCTTATATAAACGACAGCCAGGACATGCACATTGGACTCCTTCTTAACTTTGTCGCATTCTCATTCTACTATTTAGAATATAAATGTGCTAGTCACTATTTTGTACAATGGTGATGAAGCCCATTCTCTAGGAATGACAAAGGAGAAATTCAGAAAGTGACCCTTTGTATTACCTGATTCGAATTTTCACAGAATATAAATACATTTTTTTGTTTTTAAGTTTAAGACAGAGTTATAATTATGAGCCTGTATTACTTGCAAGCAAATTCAATGCTTTATAGATACATTGATGTCATGTTGCTGCTATTGAGCTACACAAAAGGCCTTCTCCCCTCGTTTTTTAATAAAAAAAATTATTCAACTATATTCATGTCAATTCTATTGCTCACTGCTTAATAATCACTTTCTCAGTCTTCTTTTCACAAATGTGCCAGTTTTGACCAAAGGAATAAGGAAAATCATGGGAATATTGTTCTCCTTTGTGAAGGGAAGACTCTTTCCTCCAGTCAGTGTTATAATGCTTATAATGCTCTTGTATGAAGAAGTACCATAAGGTTTTGACAACAACATCATAACCATGAGAAGAGAAGTTTCCAGGGAAAATAGTCAATGGGTGGGGAATAGCTACAGTCAGAAGAAGGAGGGGGCCCTTCATCATTGACCAGTTCCACCAACCCCAGGATCACTTCTCTTGAGATTTCTTGATTATATAAAATAATGAAACATCTTAAATGAGTAAGTCACTGTTGGCCAGGCATTTGATTATAACAAAAAATTCCTTCTATTGATGTTCAACTATCTACTAAAAACTAGTACATTAGCCAAAGGAAAAACAAAACAAGACACAGAAGTAAAAATAAGGAAATCTAGACTAATGACTCAAAGAGAATAAGAAGGTATCTGAAATACTGTCTTTCTAATAGGAAAGTAAGGTAACGTACCTACAAAATAAGTGAAATTGTGGAAATTGTGACTATCTTAGAGCACAGTAGGATGAAGTAGGAACAAGATGTACCCAAGAAAGGAAGAGGAAGCAGAGGACAGCCTGCCCTTGGTTGTAAATACTGACTTAAACAAGAAGAAAGCAAAATAGTCAATAACCGATTAAATTATTGGTAACAACAGAGCTACAAATATGAGAAGTTGTACATCACGATAAAGAAGGGGCACTGGACAGGTGCTAAAAAGTAGAAACAAGACAGTCCCAAGTGTGGCAATGTACAGGAGAGTCAATGGGAAGAATAGGAACTAACTGCACAAATCTGTGTACCTTACTGCACCACAGGAAATTAGAAGCAAATATTTAGTAAATTCAATTTACATTCACTTGTACATGCACACAATATAAACTTCAAAAAGTAAAAACAGCATAAAGTAAAATAAAAGTCCTCCTCCCTACCTGTTGCATATCTACCTAGGTTTCTCCTCAAAAGCAGCAGCTTACCTGTTTGATGTGTGTGTTAGATAATACTCTTAAGGATACAGTTGGGTGGGAGGGACAGAAATTTTTCAAATTGGATTTGGAAAATTTAAAATGAACTAAAAACTACTTATTATTCAAGAACTGGAAGAATTAATACTAAAATTACAGTATCTCAAATTGATCTACAAATTTGATGTGATACCTGTCAAAATTTCAGCTGCTTTGTTTTCTTTCTTTTTTTTTCTGTGCTATAAACAACTTTAATAATGTACTCTAGCAAAATTTAATCATTTGATTTCCCCTATTCAGATGTATTCATTCATTCATTTACTTATACATTTGCCCACTTTTCGTTTTCATCAGGAAGTCAACCAGAACCATAGCACACTAAAATAATGATGTTATTATTATATCACATATAATATTCATATTAATTCTTGGTCTGGTGGGACCTTAATGAGGAGAGAGACATAACACGATCTACATGATGTGAATCTGGCAAGATGAAAAGAAAGATTTTCTTTTGGTCTCTGAATACTCCTATCAATATCTTCTATTTCTTTGTAATATTTGTCTTTTTCTGTGGTCTGTCTGGAGTTAACTGGTTTCACATTCCATATTTGGGTCAAAGAACCTTGAAGTCAATAACCAATCTCTAATTACTTTTAATTTTGTTACAAGATCTGAGGATTTCATTCACCTTCGTGGATGTTTATCAGTCATCAGCTTAGTTGATTTTTAAGCTATTTGTTCACTTTATATATTTAATACTTTTTCATCAATGCACCAAAGGTTTCTTAATAGCAAATAATTGAAATTTCCATGGAAATTTGACTATTTATGCTAATTTTGTGGATAAAAATTGAGACGTAAAAGAATGAAGTCAATAGTTGAAAATGGCCCAATTACAAGGCAGGTGTCTCCGTTTCCATCTGTTTAGATAGGCATGTTTCCTAAGTACCTGAACCCCGCTGCCTGAAATTCTAATTTCAGATTTGGGATTTGGAAAAGAAAATGTTAACACTTTATTTAGCTTTGACTACTTACAGTTAATTAAAAGATAAAATTTCCTCTGAGAATTTAGGTTTTCGGCACTACATAGGAAAATCTTTGGTACTTGTTAAATTTTCACATATTTTGTAGTTGAAAGACAAGTGTGTAAGGTGAACAATCTGAGTTTTTGACATAATCAACTTCAGATGAACTGTGTGAAATTTTTAATGACTGTGTTAAGAATCATATTTCTGTATTTGGTAAACTACAAATGGTTTACTTTCTCAAATGGTACTTAATCCCAGTTCTCCTAAGGGAAAAATGTACTCTACAGTGCATACATATTAAAATATGGAAGAGCTGGTTCCAAATTGTCTTCCATTAATTAATCCATTAAGGTGAAGACAATAAATACTTTACCAAAGCAATAGCGAAGTAAGATCATGCCATCAAAATCTAAATGTAGCAACATTTCACTCAGTTAACACCATCTAGTAACTCTGAAGGAAGTAAAGTTTCTAAATAAATGAAGTGTATGTGCTAACCTCCCCAATCAAAATATTAAATCACCTTTGAAAAACTTCTAAAATACATTTCACACTTTTTTTGGCTGAACAGAGGCACTGAAGATTATTTCAACTTGATTCATCATTGGTCCTTAATTTCAGAAGCAGGGTCATCTTATATATTTCAATTGCTCTGCATTTTTCCCAGATGTAGTTTTTTTTTATTAGATGGATATAGAGAAACAATTGAGGGGAAAACATTATCAAACATTCAAGAACCAATGCATATATACTTAGTTATCCAGGGCTAATGCCATATCATGGATGCACTGCTTGGGTCCCCCCTGTTGCTGTTTCCCCAAGAAGAACTCCTGAGTTAATGGGATATCTCGTGGAGGACAGAGATCTCCTTCTGAGATGATTCCCCTATATTCCCACCCTCCAGTCTCCTAGGAGTTCTTCCTATACCCTCCCACATCTCTCTCCCTACACCTCCAAGTATCCTAGGGAGTCATCTCCCTGTAGTGTTGAGAATCATACAATTTGAAGTTATTATTAGCATAGCTATCTAATATACTGCTTCCCGATGTATTCTAGCTTCCACAGATGAGAGATACCATTCAGCCCTTGAGTCTCTGAGATTGGGATACTTCACTTAGCATAATCCTTTCCATCTCCATCCATTTGATATCAAAAGCCATAATATCATCTTCTCTAATGGCCGAGTAGTATTCCATTGTATATATGTACCAAAGTTTTTGTATCCATTCATGGAATGAGGGGCATCTGGGTTGGTTCCATAATCTAGCTATAGTAAATTGAGGTGCTATAAACATTGATGAAGCCACATCACTATAATACGCTGATTCTACCTCTTTCGGGAAAATACCCAGGAGTGGGATGGCTGGGTCATAAGGTGGCTCCATCCTTAATTTTTTGAGGATTCTCCACACTGCTTTCCATAGTGGCTGAACCAGTTTGCAGTCCCACCAGCAGTGTAACAGTGTTCCTCTTTTCCCACAGCCCCTCCAGCATCTGTTGTTGTTGGAATTTTTCATTTTTGCCACTCTAACAGGAGTGAGATGGTATCCCATTGAAGTTTTGATTTGCATTTCCCTTTTAGCTAATGATGTAGAGCGTTTTCTCATATATTTATGGGCTTTCTGGACTTCCTCTGGTGAAAAGTTTCTTTTAAAGTCTGTAGCTCATTTATTGATTGGATTATTTGTGGTTATGGTGTTTAGTTTCCTTAGTTCTTTATACATTCTGGATATTAGCTCTCTGTCAGAGGTGTAGCAGGCAAAACTTTTCTCCCATTCTGTAGGTTCTCTCTTGATGTTCTTGATTAGATCTTTTGCTATGCAGAAACTTTTTAGTTTAATTGCATCCCATTCATTTGTTCTTGACTTTACTGCTTGAGCCACAGGAGTTTTGTTAAGGAAGGTGCTGGTGACTCCTATGTCCTGTAGTGTTGACCCTACTTCTTTTTCTAGTAAGTTTAAAGTTGTTGGCTTAATATCCAGATCTTTGACCCATTTTGATTTAATTTTTGTGCAGGGCGAAAGATAAGGATCTAGCTTCAGTTGTGTACACATGGCTGTCCAACTTGACCAGAACCATTTGTTGAACAGACTATCTTTCTTCCACACTGTGCTTTTGCCCCCTTTATCAAATATCAAATAGTTAAATATATGGGGGTTTGTCTCAGGATCTTCTATTCTCTTCCACTGATCTTCGGTTCTGTTTTGATACCAATACCATGCTGTTTTTGCTATTACGGCTCTGTAGTATAATTTCAGGTCAGGGATTAAGATACCCCCCACTTTTTCCTTCCTGTAGAGTAATGTTTTGGCTAGTCTGGGTCTTCTGTTATTCCATATGAATGTGAGAATTGCTTTTTCTATATCTGTGAAGAATGCCATAGGTATCTTGATGGGGATTACATTAAATCTGTATAGGGCTTTGGGTAGAATGGCCATATTAAGGACCTTCTTTGTAGAGGTCCTTAATATCATTTGTAAGGTTAATGCCAAAGTATTTCATTGTTTTGGAGGACATGGTGAATGCGAGAGATTTCCTGATTTCTTCTTCTGTGGATTTGTTGCTGGAGTAAAGGAACGCTAGTGCCTTACTGGAGTTGATCCTGTAGCCAGCTACTTTGCTAAAATCTATTATTAGCTCTAGGAGTTTTCTGGCCGCTGTTATTGGGTCTTCTAGGTATAAAATCATGTCATATGCAAATAGAGATAACTTAACTTCCTCTTTTCCTATACGAATATCTTTGATTTCCTTGTCTTGCCTCATAGCTCTAGTAAGGGTTTCAAGGACTATATTGAACAAGAGTGGGGAAAGCAGACAGCTTTGTCTCATATCTGAATTCAGTGGAAATGCTTTCAGTTTTTCTCCATTGAGGATAATGTTGGCTATGGGTCTGTTGTAAATGAATCTGACATAGTTAAAGTATCTTCCCTTGATCCCTATCTTTTCCAAAGTTTTGAGCATAAAGTGGTGTTGAATTTTATCAAATGCCTTCTCTGCATCAATTGAGATGATTATATGATTTTTGTTTTTAATTCTGTTTATGTGGTGAATTACATTTATTGATTTGCATATGTTGAACCAGCCTTGTTTTCCTGGAACAAAACCCACTTAATCATAATGGATTATCTTTTTAATGTGCTTTTGTATCCGATTAGCTAAAATTTTATTAAGGATATTTGCATCAATGTTCATCAGGGAAATTGGTCTGTATTTTCTTTCCTTGACATGTCTTTCTTGGGTTTTGGAATCAGTGTAATATTTGCTTCATAAAAAGAATATTCATAAAAATATTTCCAATTTCCTGGAATAGCTTGTAGAGGATCAATGTTAGTTCTTCTGTGAAGGCTTGGTAGAATTCTGCCGTATATCCATCCAGACCTGGGCTTTTCTTTTTTGGGAGAGCTTTGATTGCTGCTTCAATTTTGCTATCTGTGATAAGTTGGTTTAGATTTTCAATGTCCTCCTGTGTTAAAGAGGGGATGTTGTGAGAGTCCAAGAACCTGTCCATGTCCTCGAGGTTATCAAACTTGGCAGAGTATAAATTTTCAAAGTAGGTTCTGATAATCTTCTAAATCTTGGATGAGTCTGTGATGATATCCCTATTTTCATCTTTGATTTTGTTGTTTTTGATTTTGTTTCATCTTTGTGCTTTTGGCAGAATGGCCATTTTAATTATATTAATTCTGCCTAACCAAGAGCATGGAACATCTTTCCATCTTCTCAGGTTCTTCTGCAATTCATGTTTTCAGTGTTTGATAATTTTCCTTGTAGAAGTCTTTTTGTTAGATTAATTCCCAAGTATTTTATTCTTTTAGAAGATATTGTGAACAGGACTAATTTCCTAATTTCTTCTTCTGCCTTAATAGTGTTGGCATATAGGAAAGCTATTGATTTCTGGGTATTGATCTTGTAGCCTGCTACTTTGCCAAATCTGTTTATTAGCTCCAGTAGTTTTCTGGTGGAGTTTTTTTGATCTTCCAGATATAGGATCATATCATCAACAAAAAGGGGTAGTTTGACTTCCTCCCTTCCTATTCTTGTCCCTTTGATTTCCTCCTCTTACCTGATTGCTCCAGCCAGGGTCTGAAGGACTATATTGAACAAAAGTGGTGAAAGGGGCCAGCCTGATGTTGTTCCCAAGTTCAGTGAAAATGCTTTCAAGTTTTCTCCATTTAGTATTATACTAGCTGAGAGTTTAGCATATATGTCCTTTACAAAGTTAAGATAAGTTCCTTTGATCCCTATTTTCTCTAGAGTTTTGAGCATAAATGGGTGCTGGATTTTATCGAAGGCCTTTTCTGCACCTATTGAGATCATCGTATGGTTTTTGTCCTTAATTCTGTTTAAGTGATGAATTACATTTATTGATTTGCATATGTTGAACCAGCCTTGTATACCTGGAATGAAGCCCACTTGATCATGATGAATTATTTTCTTCATGCATTTTTGAATGTGGTTTGCCAGAGCCTTATTAAGGATTTTTGCATTGATATTCATGAGAGATATTGGTCTATAGTTTTCTTTTCTCGATGTGTCTTTGTTGGGTTTTGGTATCAGAGCAATGGTTGCTTCAGAAAAACTGTTTGGGAGAGTCCCCTCAGTTTCCATTTCTTGGAATAGCTTCATAAGAAGAGGTTTTAACTGTTCTTCAAAGGCATGGTAAAACTCTGCTGAGTATCCATCAGGTCCTGGATTTTTTTCTTCTTTGGAAGGTGTTTAATTGCTGTATGGATTTCAGTGCCTGTTATTGGGCTCTTTAAGATTTCAATGTCATCCTGTGTCAATTTGGGGATGTTGTATGTGTCTAGAAATTTGTCCATGTCATCCAGATTATCTGATTTAGAGAGTATAGTTTTTCAAATTATGTTCTGACAATGTGTTTGATTTCAAGGGTGTCAGTGGTGATCACCCCCTTTTCATTGGTGATATTGTTGATTTGCTTTTATTCTCTCCTTTTAGTTAGATTAGCTATGGGTTTGTTAATTTTATTTATTTTTTCAAAGACCAGTTCTTTGTTTTCTCAATTCTTTTTTTTATTTTTTATTTTTGTTCTCAATTTCATTGATTTCATCTTTGATCTTAGTTATTTCCTATCTTTTGCTGGCTTTGAGATTAGATTGTTCTTCCTTTTGTAAAGATTTGAGTTGGAGAATAAGCTTATTTTTGTGAGAGATCTCTCCTGATTCTTTTTTTTTTTTTTTAAAGAAGTAGGGACAATGTGAGAGAGAAAGAGAATCATTTTTTTATTTAGTTTTCCATGTGGCTTTTTTTGCTCGGACATTTCATTGTGTACGTGGTGCTGGGGTTCAAACCTGTGTCCTCACACATACCAGGCCAGTGCTGTAATCGCTGAGCCACCACTCCAGCCCCTATCTCACCTGATTCTTAAAGAGGGCTCAGTGCAATAAATTTTCCCCTTAAGAATGCTTTCATGCTGTGCCAGAGGTTTTGATATGTTGTGTCTTCATTCTCATTTTCTTCCAAGGATTCCTTAATTATTGTTCTTATGTCTTCTTGGATCCATTCTTCATTTAATAGGGTATTATTCAATCTCCACATACATGTGTGTTTTGTGCCATGGTTTTTGCTATTATTAGGGTCATGGCATCACAGTATAATAGGATAAATGGAATAATATCTAAAAATGTATTAGGTTGTATAACATTACACCTTATCTGGATTTAACACATGATAATAGACCACCTTTCTCACTGGCGAGGGTCTAGTCCCCACCTCCACAGATGAGTGGAGACAATCGACCCTTAATTCTCTGGGTTAAGCTGATTTTACTCAGCATGATCTCTTCCATAGCCATCCATTTACCTTCAAAGGCTGCAATATCATTGTTTCTAATTGCTGTGTAAAATTCCATGGTATAGATGTACCACAGTTTTTGGATCCATTCTTCCAGTGAGGGACATCTGGGTTGTTTCCATAGCCTAGCAATAGTAAATTGTGCTGCTATGAACATAGATTTTGCTGTGTCACTATAATGTGCTGATTCTAAATCCCCTGGAAAGATACCCAGGAGTGGAATAGCAGGGTCGTATGGTGGGCTCATCCCTAGTTTTTTGAGGATTCTCCACACTGCTTTCCAGAGGGGCTGTACCAGTCTGCAGCTCCACCAACAGTGTGTTAGTGTGCCTATCTCTCTCCCTCCAGCGTCTATTATTTATTATTTTCTTCATTTTTGCCATTCTGACTGGCATGAGGTGATATCTTAATGTAATTTTCATTTGCATTTCTCTGATTACTAGTGATTTAGAGCACTTTCTCATGTATTCATTGGCTTGATCAATGTCCTCTGTTGAGAAGTTTCTTTTTAGTTCTTTGGCCCATTTATTGATTGGTTGTTTGTGTTTTTGTAGTTGAAATTTTTGAGAATTTTGTAGATTGTGGATATGAGACCCCTGTCAGAGGAATCACAGCCCATGATTCTCCCCATTTCAGTAGGAAACCTCTTGACTCTTTTGATTGTTTCCTTGGCAGTGCAAAAGCTTTTTAGTTTTATGGCATCCCATTCACTGATTTTTGACTTTACTTCCTTCACTTTAGGAAACATGCTGAGAAAGTCTTTGCCTACTCCCAAATGCTGAAGTGTTGGACCTAATTTGTCTTCCATCTGTTGTAAGGTAGCTGGTTTAATTCCTTGCTCCTTGATCCATTTTGATTTGATTACATGGAGGAGCAACAGCCTCTTCAACAAATGGTGCTGGTCAAACTGGACAGCCACTTGCAGAAAGTTGAAATTAGACCTATATCTTTCTCCTTGAACTTCTTATTTTATTAGGCCTATTGAGTGTCCTATAAGCTTCCTGGATAAGCACATCTGACTCTATTTTTATTTGGGCAAAATTTTCTTTGGTAATTTCCTTGAGAATGTTCTGTATCCCATTCATTTGTGTTTCAATTTCTTCCTATATCCCAGTCAGTCTTATATTGTTTCTTCTCATTTCATCCCAGACATTTTTAAAATTCTTTTTGTACTCTGTGAGGTTTTTCTTTTTTTGTTATCTGTGTGCTCTATGTTGCTCAGTCTGTCCTCATTGTCAGAAGGTCTTTCTTCAAGTGCTGAAATTCTATATTCGATAGAAGTTAGTCTATTATTAAACTCTTCCATGGTTCCTCTCATGTCATTGAATGCAGATTTTAGCTCTATTACTTCCTTTTGAATATGTCTATTTGTTTTAATAACAGAGTTTTTCATCTCTTCAGTTTTGCCACTTAGTCTCTTCATTATATCTTCTTTTAGCTCATTGTTGCCTTTAGTAATCAGATCATTGATAATATTTTCAAGGTTTTCATCTCTACCCCATCCATGGCATCCTTTTGGGGGGAATTTTGAGTTTGAAATGAACCTCTCCTTGTTTGATTGTTCATTTTGAGGAGCTTCTTGTGGATCTCTGAATTGAGATTTCCTGAGGGGAAGGTAGGCAGTTCTCCAGGTGGTTTTCTTTGCAAGTCAAAGTGTCAGATCAGCCACCAACTCTTTTATGATCACCTTCTTCCAGATGCAGTTTCTACCTGGGCCCTCATGTTGCTCTGTCTTTTGGTTCTAGGCTCAAGGTTATAAATCTGAACCTCTGAAAATGTAGTGGTACCTTCTGGCAGGACTCAAACAGACCCCAACAGAATCATGAGGTGTAGATAGGCAGAGCTGCTCCAAGCAGGGGAACCTCCCTTGGTTGATTATGAGCAGGGCTGCTCTGGATGGGGATCCCACCAGTGGTGTCCTGAGTGCCTTCCTGCGGGACTCAAACACGCCCCAGTAAGAGCACTGCATGTCAGGTTATCAGTGCTGCTCCAGGTGGGGAACCTCCCCTGGTTGGTCCAGGGTAGGGCTGCTCCCAATGGGGGTCCTACCGGTGGTGTCCTGAGTGCCTTCCAGGGGACCCAAATCCATTGAAAAATTTCTATTTAGCTCCCTAGACCATTTATTGGTTGGATTATTTGTGGATTTGGTGATCAGTTTTTTGAGTTATTTGTATATTCTGGATACTAGCCCTCTGTCTGTGGTGTAGCAGGCAAAGATTTTCTCCCAATCTGTAGGTTCTCTCTTGACATTCTTGACTAATTCTTCAGCTGTGCAGAAGCTTTTTAGTTTAATGGTATCCTATTCATTTATTCTTGGCTTTAAATTCTTGCTTTATGGGAGTCTTGTTAAGGAAGGCAGTTCCAACACCTATGTTGTGGATTGCTGATCCTATTTTTTCTTCAAGCAATTGTAAAGTTGCTGGTTTAATTTCCAGATCCTTGAACCATTTTGATTTGTTTCTTGTGCAGGGTGAGAGGTAAGGATCCAATTTCAGTTGCCTGCACATGGCTGTCCAGTTTGTCCAGCACCATTTGTTGAACAGGGTGTCCTTCTTCCACATTATGCTTTTGCCTCCTTTATTAAATATCAGATGGTTAAATATTTGAAGGTTTGTCTCTTTATCTTCTATTCTGTTCCATTGGTCTTCACTTCTGTTATGATACCAATACCATGCTGTTTTAGTTACTATAGTAACTATAGCCCTAGGTATAATTTCAGGTCAGAAATTGTGACACCTCCTGCTTCCTCTTTTTTGCTTATTAATATTTTGGCTAGTTTGGGTCTCCTGTTATTCCATATGAATTTGAGAATTGCTTTTTCTATATCCATGAATAATGTCATTGATATCTTGATGGGGATTGCATTGAATCTGTATATGGCTTTGGTAGAATGGCCGTTTTGATAATATTGATTCTGTCTAACCAAGAACATAGAATGTTTTTCCATCTACTCAGGTCTTCTGCAATTTCTTTCTTTAATGTTTGATAGCTTTTGTTGTAGAGGTCCTTTATATCCTTTGTTATATTAATGCTCAAGTATTTTATTCTTTTTGAGGAGATTGTGAATGGGACAAACTTCCTGATTTCTTCTTCAGTGGAACTGTGGCTAGAGTATAGGAAAGCTAATGATTTATGAGTGCTGGTCTTAAAACCAGCCACTTTGCTGAAATCGTTTATAAGCTCTAGAAGTCTTCTGGTCGAGCTTATTGGGTCTTCTAGGTATAGGATCATGTCATCAGCAAATAGAGACTGCTTGACTTCCTCTTTTCCTATTTGAATTCCTTTGATCTCCTTCTACCTCTGGATTTTATGGGTTTCAAATCCCTGTCTGTCATACCCATAGACCTCTTGAACTACCTATAAATCACAAGTCCTACATGTATTCAGCCCTACAAGAATTCAGCAGAATAATAACAGAGTTCTTTCCACAGTTTTGAAAGAAAATCCTTCTAAATCAACAAATAAATCTATAATTGTCACTACCCTTATATGCATGCAATTTAATCAAAATATCCAAAAAGAAAAAATTTTTTCAATTTTAATAGCTAGTATTGATTAAACACATATAAGAAGGCAGACATTGTTCTATTAATCTTCATATTGGCCATAGGAGAGTCTATTTACCTCTATTTTACATATAAGAAAAAGATAATCAGAGATATCTCCATAGTCACACAAGTAGAAAATGCCAGAAGTGAGAAATAAACCCAGGATATCTAGTTCCAGACCTATAATTTTACAAATTGTAGAAAACTTATTTCCTAATCAGAGGGCTCACTACTGACTGGCAAATTAAATGAAATGGATTTCCTAAGCAAATAATGATGATGATTATATCTTAGTGAGTAGTTACTATGTCACTGATGTGGTGCCAAGTAGTTTACTTGAACTATCTATTTTAATCCTTAGGACAACACAATGAGGAAGTTATTTTTTATCTCAGCTTCATACATGAAAATTAAGAATATTTACATATTATTAGATCCTTACAACTTCAGGCTCATCTATATATAAATCCCTAGACAATACTGTAATTTTCAAGGAGGCATAAAATTAAGTCACTTTCTTTCCCCTTAGCAGAATCTAATTGGTCTACGTATGCAACGGTCCACAGACTCCCAAACTTAGCCTCTTTTCCTGGTAATTAAACTGGGAATCTGTTAGCCCTACTTTGCTGCTCCCCTTCCACATTCGCCTAGTCCCTAACTTAATAAACCTCAACCACAATATACACATGATCTTGGTAAACAAAAATACCTTCTTTCTTTCCTCTGAGGATTTGTAAATTACCAAATATATTAGTCAGCTTTTTCACTGCTGTGACTAGAAAACCAGACAAGAATAATTTTAGGAAGAACAGTTTTTTATGGGCTCATGGTTCCAGAGGTCTTAGTCCACAGAAAGCCAGCTGCATTCCTTGGGGCTCAAGATGAGGCAGAACATCATGTCAGAAGAGTATGGCAGAGGGAAGCAGCTCACATGATGATCAGGAGGCAGACAGCAAGAGCTCACACACCAGATACAAAATACATACCCCAAAGGCATGCGCCCAAGGACCCATCTCCTCCAGCCACATCCAACCTGCCTTCAGGTGCCAGTTAATCCCTGTCAGGAGATTAAGTCACTGATTGGGTTAAGGCTCTTATGACTCAATCATTTCATCTCAGCCTTCCTGCATTGTCACACATGAGCTTTGGGGGAACAGCTCACATTCAAATCATAACATCACAGAACAGCAACAAAAAAATACAAGTGTGATGAAAATACAAGTGCACAGTAATACAATGTCCTAGGAAGAAATCCAACTAGTTTTTGAAGTTAGGGAATACTCTGTAAATGATTGGCATTTAAGGTGAGGTCTGAAAGCCAAGAGAGGGCATTAGAGAGATGGCAAGAAGATAAGGTTTGACTTTTAACAGTAGCTAAAATACCAGTATCTTAAGATAAAAGTTTATTTCTCAGTCACAGAATCTAATCATATGCAATCTGATCTGTTGGCTTCATGGAATTAGGAACCCAGATTTCTTCTCTCTTGGTTTAGTTTTTTCACGGAATACCTTTTGTCTCTGTCTCAGATAACTATTCAAGTCCCAAGTCTAAATTCCACCTCGATGCAAGAAGGAGAAGAGGAGGGCACTTTCTGTGCACCACCTGCACACAACACTACTACCCACGTCCTGTCATCTAGAACCTCATCACCAGGCCACACTCAACTATATGAGAAGCTGGGAAGTATTTAGCTAGGCATCCAGGTGCCCTGTTAAAACTCTAATACTCTGTTTAATTTAAAAAAAAATAGGCAGAGAGGGACAACCAGCAAAATGTGCACACTCCCTGACCAAAGAATATGGTGAATCCTAGGAACTGAGAAACTCCAACAAGAGGCACATCACAGTTGTGATGAGACTATAATAAACAATGGAAAAGTCTCACAGAACTGATTACAACTTGGGTTCTAAATCCTAAATTCTCTGGTTTGAAATTTCAACTATCTGCTAGTTGTGAAGACCGTGCCTGAATCCCTGTGTCAATTAGTTCTCCATGATAAATGTCTTCCCCAACCACAATCTGGCAGTTAAACTTCATTTGATTGATAAATAACAAGTTACAATCCAATTACTTAGACTTCCCACTTTTTCAAATGGTCTCCCACCACTACCTAATCTTCATGACTAGGAAAATTTTTGGAGAAGTTGCAGCCCAGAAGGGCACTCCAAAAGTTAATATCCACATGTTACTTCATGAGAGTTACACTAGTGTGTATAATTCACGGCAATGGAATGACAGGTATAAATAAGCTATCACTATAGAGAATTCCATGCTCATGCTTCTTTGCTAAACATGTAGTGTAGTTGCTGCTCAACCTTCAGAACTGGAGCTAGCTAACTCAAGAACAAAATTGTTACAAAAAGATTTTAATTGACTCAGATTAAAGGAAGCAGAAATATACTCAGCTATGACAATATTTTGAAGAAAATTATCCATGATTTATTATCATAGAAAAATGGTATCAACCTTTCAGTATACTTTCTTAAAACTCCCTTCCATGCATACCTTTTTTTTTACATAAGTAAACTCATGCCTCATATAAAATTTTGTATCCTGCAGCTTTTTTATTTGTTTTTTGCAGTGCAGGGGATCAAACCCAGGGCCAGCATATGCTAGGCATAGGCTCCACCACTGACCCACAAACCCAGCCCTTGTGTCCTGATTTTTTTGGGGGGGGCGAATAGGGGAGTAAGAAATTTCTTAGCTTTAAAGGACATCATTGAAGGATACATAATATCTACCATGCTAATGTTCCATAATTTATTAATGTGCTTCTTGATTATTGGATATTGATGCAGTTTGGGTGCTTTTATTGGAAATTCAGACTCTTAATACTCAGTCATCTTTGGATATAAATCTGCAAAAATGTTCTTGATTGTTTTCTTTGCTGGAATTAGTGGGTATAATACACAATATATTTATCTTTAATTAATTTATTTATTTAATTTATCTTTTCTTTTTATAATACCAGAGATTGAACCAAGGGGTGCTTTACCATTAAGCCACATCCCCAGCCCTTTTTGTTGTTCGTGTTTTTGGGTCTTTTGTTTCATGTTTTTTGAGACAGCGTCTCGCTAAGTTGCTTAGAGCCTTGCTAAGTTGCTTAGAGCCTTGCGAAGTTGCTGAGGCTAGCTTTGAACTTGTGATCCTCTTGCCTCAGCCTCCTGAGCTGCTGGGATTACAGGCATGCACCACCACACCTGACAAACACTTACTTTAAAAGATTTTGTTAGTTTATACTCATATAAGCAATATGTAAAAGTGATTTTTTTCTATGACTTCATCACTCTTACTTTTTAAAATATTTTTCTACTTAGATGGGTGAAAAATAATATTCCATTGTCTTAATTTGCATATTTAATCCTAGCAATGAAATTAGGTTTTTGGAAACTTTCACATATTTAAGAATTATGTGCATGATTTTTTCTTTTGTTTCCTATCTTTTTTATTAGAACTTAGGGGTGAGAGCTATTTATTTTGTCATCCTGGTTGCAAATATTTGTGAATTTGTAATTTCCCTTTCAATTGTGTTTATAGGGCTGAAATACTAAGACATTGTTAACTACCAGGTGGTCAACCCTATAAATTATCTTTATGATTTCTTTCATTTCCTCTAGCAAATTATTTTCCATCTGGAAATAAGTACTCACTTGTATATTCTCTAGAGATTTATAAATTTTTTCTTGTTACTATTTAGCTTTTTGATATATCTGATATTTCCTTTTGGTGAATGTGGAACTTGATCTTTTCCCATTAATTCACCTTTCAATTTTCCCCTTGACTAGTGTGATAACTTTAACTTTACATGGGCAATGAGAAAATAGTACTGCCTCAAAACCATCAAAATAGATTAGCCAGGCTTTGAAAACAATGGCTCAAGCCAGGACAGAGCCAAATAGCTTGAAGTTCTCGCAGGAAGGTTTTATAATTAATGGCAGGAGGCAAACCATCAATTGGGTCTGCTCTTCTGGGGATTTTCTAATCCATGCCTATAGGACATTGTGCTACATAAAATAATTCAGACACAGAAAGACAGATATTACATTACTTCAACTTTATGTGGAATCTAAAACAGTCAAATTCATAGAAGCAGAGGGTAGAACGGTGGTTCCCAGAGGAGGGTAATGTGGCAGATGAGAGGTTGATCAAATGGTGCAAAGTTTCATTATGCAGGATGAATAAATTATAGAGATTTAATATGTTGTATACTTGAAATTTGCTAAGAGTGTAAATCTTAAGTGCTTTCATCACAAACTCAAAAATAGTAACTATGTGACCGAAGTAGACATGTTAATTAGCTTGAGTACAATAATTATTTCATTAGGTATATGTATATCAAAATATCACATTATACACTATAAATATATATAATTTTTATTTTTAAAAATTTAAATAAACCCAGGCATTTCCCACAGGACACAGAACATAAAGCAGTTTCATATAATAACTACATGTTGTATAAATCTGAACACATATTGCAAAATGGATGAGAAGAAACCACCTGATTCTTAATCCAAAAGAAAACTGTCAATGAAGGGGACTATTTCCTTATTTTAAACTCAGGTTTTTTTAATAATAACCTCAAAATTCTAGTTTTATCTTTATTGGATTAAAAGAATAGCAGTTCTTAGGTCATGTTTACCAGCAGAGCCTCAAAGGGAGATTGCTGTAAAAGCAATTCAGAGGGGGAGGTCAGAAGCAAGCAGGTTAGGAAAGGGCAGGAAGCTACTACAGGGGTATCTCAGCTGTAGACCTGTTTTAGTCAGGTCCCACAGGGAGCCCAGGAGCATGCGTTTCACCACATAGTGCTACCATCTTGAGACATAGGAGCCAAGCCTCTGTTCCACTTACATAGTTAATTATTGACTGCAGGCCAAGGTGGCAGCTATACAGGAGCTTAAATATGGAGAAGCAACACTAAAAGATCTACTACAGCTTCCCAGTGACTCTGCAACTCACACATAGGCACACTCTGGGCCAAAAATATTCTCCCTACCCAAATTGCATAGTTATCTCCTAAATGAAATCTCTTCCAACCTCCCATCTAAATTCCCAAACTCTTGCTGTCTGTGTATATGAATGAACTACCTTCTTTTCTGTACCATAATATTTATCACATCACAATGTAACAATCTGCTTATACATATTTTCTTTCTCCCTTGAAAATCCTCAAAGAAAATATTTATTTTGGTATTCTCAATGCTGACAGAGTGACTAATACATAATTTGTGTTCAATAAATATTGATAATCTCAAACTTCTAAATATAAAATCAAAGGTTAAATTACGATCTGCACAACTGGGTATCCAAAGATAAAATTTAGACAGCAGAAAACGCAGCTGAGTTACCTATGGATGCCTGAATACTTACCCTGTCTTAGTTCTTTCTCTATCATCAAATCTATAGCTCAGTTATTTGTAAGGGTTATCATCCGTCTCCTTATACCAGTGGAGCAGCTGCTATGTTTCCAAGATGAGATCTCTTACTGATAAGCCAGAAAGAATTAAAAATAATTGCTTCTGCTCCATACCCACAGTTCAATTCCCTGTGCTCTTCATCCAACAGTTTCATGAAAAATTCAGGATACCAACGCATATCGCATTATTACAAAATAAATAACCTCAGTTAAAACAAAAAAAAGCATTCATTCTGATTAACACATTTACAGATGAGCTGCAGGTCAGCTGGTCTGGCTTTCTTTGGCTGCAAGACTTTAATTCAAATTTCTGGTATAGTTCGTCGTGGCTCCTGAGTCTCAGCTCACTTTTTCCCACTTGTGTTCCTCCTCATTTGTAAACTGTCAGAAAATAAAACTCCCAAGTATGAGGAGGGAATACTGAGGAAATAGAGCTCACCTGGAATATAAACACACTCCCAACTTCGAAGTTCTGTCATTTGAAATTCTTGGAGATTCCAAATAGCTACTTGCATCGTGTGTCTCTCTCTAGTCCAATTTATTGTAGCAGATATATTTAAAATAACCCTCCTCCCCAGGAAACCTTTATGCCATTATCTTGGCTTATTGCCTTACTGTACGCATCACTATTTGAAATTAGCAAGTTTATTTCTTTTATTCATTTGCCACCGGAGAGTAAGTTCTATGAAACAAATCTTACTTATCCTGTCCACTATTGTGTGCCAAATGTTTTGGATTGTGCCAGGCATAAAATGCACATTTAATAATCATTTGTTTAATGAATGGATAGATGGCTGAATGAATTAATGATATCCAGGAACTTATCTACAATTGTTCAGAAAATGAGTTTTGAGTTGAAAAAATGTTCCAAAATTCATCGAGCTAGTATATTTTTATACAAAGCATATCTTCCAAATTCAGAGTAATTGACTTAGAATTTTAAAGAGCATAAATAATCACTTATCTCTTATAATCAATTCCTTAAGATCATAGACAATTAAAGTTTTGTCTCCACCCTTATAACTCTTTCATAAAGAAATGTAGTAATTTATTTGTGGGTGACACCAAGGAAATATGAAATAATCACAAAAACAGACTGTCAGGGTATCGAAGTTATAAAATTAGAAATAACATTTGGGTGTTGAAAAAAATAAATAAAAGAAAAAATGTTTCATTCTTACCTTTGTTGCTTCAAGCCCCTTAAACTTTTCAAAGTTCTAAGACTAGAACTACCTATACTTTGACTTGAGTTGCTTACAGATTTTATGTTTTTCACTTATTTGTAAATTATTTTTTCTATGAGTGACACACGTAGTACTCATTGGTCAACTGAGTCATAGAGATTTTTCTTATCGTATTTTTACATCATTTGATTTTAAAATAAGGCATAGATATAAAAATGACCTACCCCAAACAAAGGTACAGCTTTAAAAATATCATAAGGCAAACAATCTTATAACCATGACCCAGGTCAAGAAATGGAACTTTGTCACTCACAAGCCCGTCCTACCAAAAGGTAACTAATAGTAACTAATACCCTGTGTGAATGGCCGGGGTTCAACTCTGACCTACCTAACAGAAATTGCCTACTCCATAGATAAAAGCTGAACATTATACCATAGGTTGTATAGGAGGAGCTGAAGGACTAACTCAACTAATGTGGAAAGGTCACTCTGAAAACCTTCAAAATTATTTGTGATCACAGAAAGGTCACTCTTTATGAGTCAGAACTCTGCCCTGGAGTAAAAGTTGGGCACTAAGACTAAATTAAAAATACCTTCCTATCCTAACAACAACAACAAAAAAAATCAAGACTAACAAAAACCAGAATATGTCAAAATTTAACTAAACACCATGAAAAAATATCCTTTAAATGGAAATACACAATCTATACTCATAACAATGAATAGTACACAATGAAGAATGATTGGTTATAAAAAAGAAAATGTGAAATATAAGAGAAGAAATGGTTAAAAGAAATATGACCCTGGTATTGAAATTAGCACTAAAGTAAATGAAAGCACCCATCATAAATATATTCTGAGACATAAAATAAAATATAGCCATGCTGAAAATATGTATACTCTCAAAAGAAAAAAGGAGCACTGTTTAAAAAAATAAAAATTCTAGACTGAGATTACATCTGAATAGGGTGGCTCTAACAAAAGATTGAGCACAGTGAAGATAAAATCCAATATAAAAGTATCCAATGTAAAGAAAAGATAGAAAAGAAGAGAATCAGTGACCACTGAATTAATATCAAGCTCTCTAACATAATCTATAATTGAAGTTTCAGAAAAAGAGGATAAAAAATAAACCAAAAAATTTTGATTTTGAAAATATAGCCAAAATGTCACACATTGTATAAATAACATAAAAAGCTGCAATTAGTACATAAATAGCTGAAAATACAGCCATTAAGGCAAAATGTACTATCAGAAGTGAAGACTATTTTATAGGAATTTAAAATAGACAAAATTATATTATGTGTGCATATATGAATGTCACAATGAATTACACTAGTATGTGTAATTATAATGCACCAATAAAATTAATTTCACAAAGAGAAATTTTATAATTTAGAAGAACAAATTCATCAGGACAATAAAATAATAATAAAATAATCAAATATATCTGCAACTACTAACAGAACTTGGAAGTACATAAAACAAAAATAAACTGAACCAAAGATGAAGCAAAAATTTAATAATCATAGTTGTGGCTTTTAATACTTTCTCACAGTAACTGATAGAAGCATTAAACAAAATAGAGAGAGAGAGATAGAAGATCTGAACATAATCAATAACCACAATTATGGACCCTGTACTTTAAAAATACAGAATATATATTATTTTCATGAGCACACAGAAAATTCATTGAGACAGACCATTTATAAAGCCAAAAACAAAGTTTCATAAATTTACAAGTATTAAAATACTAAGTATGGTTTTGGATCCTAAGAAATTGATTAAAAATCAATAACAAAAGATATCTAAATTTTTAAAGTACTTGGAAATTAATAAATCTCTCAAAGATGAAATCACAAAAAATAAGAATATTCAGTACTAAATGAAAATTTTTAAAACATTTCAAAATTTGCACAATGTATCTAAAAAGTAATTAGAGTAAAATGCCTTTAAATGTTTGTATTAGAAAAAAAAGAAAGATTTTAAATGACCTAAATTTCCTCTATTTAAAAAAGTAGAAAAAGATCAGCAGGAGGCAGGAAGCAATAAAGATAGCAGAAATCAATTAAATAAAAAAATAATAGAAAAAAAGTATAATAGCAAACTTGGTCTTGGAAAATATTTAAAACATTGCTAAATCCCTATAACACAACTGACTTTTTGAAGGAAAACATAAATAACCTATTTATTGAAAACACTTTTTGAATTTGTAATTTGTGTCTTAATTTTACAGTGCATTAATATTTCAATACTGTATGCAAACCTGTGGCCAGTGTCTATGTCTATGAATTATCACTTTTTTGATTTATTTCATATTAGTAATCTTTAGAAGTCATTCCCCTCACACTTTCACTAGCACATTTTATAGTTCTGTTTTCACTTTTAACAAATAACTCTTCAATACGTGTAGAATTTATTCCGGTGGAGAATACAAAACAATACCATAAATTGATTTTTCCCCATATCAATTTTCTGTTTGATGATTTTAAATCTGAAATGTATAAATGCTCTGAGAGAATATTACTGCTTAAAGTTAATGAATCTAGATAAATTAAATTTCAGGAAAGAGGACACAAACATCGCACAGGCAATAGACTGAAAGTCTTCCAGAAAAGGACTTTTCAACTACTGGTTGCTGATAAACAATTGGTTGGGAGCAATGTTCTAGGAAATTTAAGGGCCTTACATTCCCCAAGAGTCACAAAAAAAAAAAAAAACTACACTGTAATTTTATCTGGAAAATATTATATTAATAGCTGGAAAAGGTTTGATTTCTATTTTTTGACTGATGCAGGTAAAAACACGGTTTATAAATTATCATAATTTAGATTTCTAGTCTATCTTTCTTAATGTTGAAGTTTTCTAATTCACTCAGACACTTTAAAAAAAAAAGCCTCAAACAGTGCCTAGATTTTCAGTGGTTTAACTTGTGACGAGCTAAAGCTGCTTTCTAAATTGAAATTCCTGTCGTACATAATTATCAGGCAAAGAATGGTCTATAAATCACAAACTTAAAAAAGAAAAACACTTCTATCTCCTCCACAATACGAAAATCACACTTGAATAGCCAAATGGATGTTTTCTTGACTCTCAAGCGAAGAAGTCACGTGAACTCACTTTATCCCACTTTTGAATGCTGCTTTAATAAGGGAGTGGCCCCTATGTAACCTGTATAAATTTATATGAAGCTCCAATCTACAATATTTTCTTCAGCAGAGAAAAAGAACAGTTTCTCTTTCAACACATCAGGATATTTAACGATAATACTTCTGCTTCTACTGAATTTTTCCATTTAGTCAAGTTCTTTTAATATAATTGCTGATTTTTCCCCTCCCAGTACTTGCATTTTACTTTCCTTTCATTCGAGCAGAGAATTGTATTCAAGCAGGACGACATGAGGCATAAAATAGAAACCCCAGTGTTTTTCCCCCCTCCCCCTGACTTTGGCTTCTAAAAGCTTCCGCCCCAGAGAAGCCAAAGGTTTTGAGTTATGTTATAGGAAGAGTTGTGACTGCCCCAAAATTTCACCTCCTAATCCCAGAAAATTGTGAATACGTGACAGAAGGGATAATGTAAACTATAATTGCATTATAGATCTGGAGATGGAAGATCATTCTGGATTATCTGCATGGGCCCAGTGTAATCCCAATGTCCTTATCAGTGAGAGAGGGAGACAGGAGACAAGGAGAGGAGATGTGAGGAGGGAAGCAGTATGCTAGCACAGTATACACACACACACACACACACACACACACACACACATATTCTGTAGATAATTCCTTAAAATATAGATCAATTTTTGAAATAAAATCACAATTTAAGTGAATTTAAAAATCACTTTAAAAAGAAACTCCTTTCATAAACTTCAGAATGAGAACTACCCATTTTGCAACCATGCTTCCAGTGATATCATTTTCCAATTCTGGTATCATCTTGTTGCTTTCCCTGAATTCTACATGTTACAAGCTGTGAAAAACAGATGGGGGTATATTATTTTATCAAATGTCTTAATCCGTTTGGGCTGCTATAACGAAATACCTTAGACCAGGTTTATAAAACAACAGAATATATATTGCTCACAATTCTGGGGTTTGGGAAGTACAAGATGAAGGCACCAGCAAATCTGGTGTCTGGTAGGGCCTGTTTCTCACTCTTGGATCTGGTTCACTCCTTCTCTGTACCAGAGCTTTACTGAAACTCAATGAAGGAGAGACGTGTACTGATTATTCCAATCTCATATGTCAAAACTTTGCCCCTGTTCATCTCTATTACTTTACTCTGCTTCACTTTTCTTCTTCACACTTATCCTTACAGATTTTTCATAACATTTGTGCTTTTTCATTCTTTGCTGCCCTCTCTCACTGCAAGGTGGGTGAGATGAAGGACTTCAATTACTTCTTCATCCTTAGCATCTAGAGGAATGACCCGTATATATTATTCCCTCAATCTGAATCGGTGATTAAATGCCAAAAGAAAGGAAGAATAGAAAGATAGAAGGAATAAAAATTCTTTGAATATTCATTTAAAAATCTTATTGTGCTTCGTTTTCTCTTGGGTAAATACTTAGGAACAGAATAGCTACGTATGCTAAGGGAAGTCTAACTGTAACAAAGGGCTGCCAAACTGCTTACCAAAGTCATTGTATCGTTTATATTCCCAGCAGCAGTGTTTGAGTTTCCTGTGCATCCTTTATATTTCCCCACATATTTACCATTTCAGCTACTTTTCATTTATTTGTGTAGATCCAGAGTACTTCCTGTATCTTCTTGTATTTTTTTCCTGCTGCCTGTGAAGCAACACTTTTAACATTTTTTGCAGATGCCAGTCTGAAGATGGAAAATTCTTTCCATTTCTCTGTCTGAAAAAGTCTTTGCCTTTGTTTTTTAAAGATATTTTTTGTTGTTTATATATATCTAGGTGGACAATGTTTTCCTTTCCTTTTAGAACTCTAAAAATGTCAGTGATGTGTCTGAAGAAACATTTTAAGTTGACACTCTGAAACTGCCATCTGTCAGATCTTGGCCTAGAATAAGTGCTTTGACACTCTGCACCCTGAACAAGTTCTTCTGCCGATTCTGGTTCCTAATCTTATCTGATCACTTACAGTAACTCTTCATTCATATCTCTGCTCTGCCTATGCTCTCAGTTCAGCCTCCTAAACTCCTGTGGCTGCCTTAGCCCTTTCTTAGTCTTTCTCTAACTTATTTATAACATGTGTAAAGTGTGTTGTTACCCAAGTCTTATAATTAGAAATTAAGATTGGAATAAAGGAACTTGGTAGATTTACCCCACTTATGACTATCAGGTTATCCACAATATTCAGTAACTCCCACCAAGGAAAGTGATGTAGTCTGTAGATTTACTGTTATTCAATAAATGCTGACATTGTAGAAAGACACAAGCATGTTTGGTCTATGTTAATGGCATAGCTCGCTCACAACAGCTACCTATCACTCAGTGTGAACATTGTTTTAAGTTTTGTCTGTATTTTAAATTGTTTTCAGCAGGAGGGTAAATCTCTATTGTGACTGAATCAGGTTATGGAATTAATGATCTTTTGGTCTTTTATCCTGAAATTTTTTTTTCTTTTTTGAAAGAGAAATATTCTTTTCAGATCTTAGTCAGAAATTCAAAAGTACAATAAATAGTCCTACTAGGCATAAAACAACCTCTGTTGTAAGCCAGAGTCACCTGTGTTTATACACAGCATACAGACTGAAACTTTAATACAATTTCATTAAATATGTTACTATATTTGTATTCTAAAGCTTTAAATTTTAATTTGAAAAGAACATTTTGTTATAAGAATTGAAGTGCTTTCATTCATAATGCTTGACAAAGAGTAATATTCATGACACAAAAAATATATTTAAATAATATGGAAATAGCTTACAAATTTTGAAATAACCAATTTCTTTTAGCTAAAACACATCAACCAAGCAGAATTACCCACCAATTCCCTGAAACTGATCACTCAATAATTCTTGATCAAAAAAGTCATATTTTTATTTTAAAAATGATAATCTTTTCAACTAAAAATTTAACTAGATAAATAATACAAAATCATATATAAAAATCTGCATGAGATTTATTTCATATTCATCTTCTTAACAAGTTGCAATAAATATAACTTCAAAAAGCAAAGAATTTTGCATGCTAAAATTAGGGTAGCTAAATTATGGAAAGCATAAGAAACTTTTTGAAGTTGGATTTTGTGAACATGTAAAAGACCACTTTTTTTTAACAATTTTATTTAGTTTTTCCGTGGCTTTCATTGCTCTGACACTTGGTTGTGTACGTGGTGCTGGGGTTTGAACTCACGTCCTCGTGCATGCCAGGCAAGCGCCATAACCGCTGAGCCACAGCTCCAGCCCTAAAAGACCACTTTTTGTCAAAAGAGCAACATAGTGGCCACACATTCTTTGTGGAAAAATTATAAGAATTTAAGTAAGTAAATAAATACAGAATAAAAATAAATTTTCTTTGGTATCTGTGTACCTAGAAATCTGTTTATCAACAAACCTCATACATAGAAATTATTTACTCTTGGGGGTATTTTTATTACAATTCAGCAAAGGTATGTTATTTGAAAAGTGAGATCTCATGTTCAAGAATTCTAAAACTCAAATGTGAAGAGGAGCATTGCCTGGCAGTTCTGAATTCTCTTACATGTAAACTTCTAAACAAGCATTTTGCTTTTAAAAGGGAGGAAGGCATCAATCATTCAGTGAGCAGCAGTTATATTCACATGACAGGCATATTGAATGTACCTCAGTTTGTTTTGAAAACTCTGGCATGTCGCTCAGCCTGGTTTCTCTTTGTGCTATCTTTAATTAAACCCCTCTCCTTCACACCCTGAGTTCCAAAACCATAAATATTACATTGCACGTTTTCATGTTTTTCTTCCAAAGAGCCAAGATCATCTTCCCAACTGGGACATTGTCTTGACTGACCTTTACCTGCCTTGTGAGATGAATTCAATTTAATCAGTTTTGAGTGCCTACTTCTGCACTGGGTGCTCAACAAAAATTAATAGGATATGCTATATTTCCCTAGAAAATAATACTAGCAAAATTTTCTTGAGCATGTAGACTGTCACTCACTGTCAAGTGTTCCACTTCCTTTAATCCATTTCATCCTCACCGCTACCTCTGTTTTACAGGTAAAAAGACTAAAAGCATTTAAAAAATGTCCACAATTCGTTAAAGTTACATAACTGATGGAAGGCATAACTGAGTTTTAAATCCAGGCCGACTGACTCTTAACCACTATGATTTGCTGCTCCACCCCAATAAAATTGACCCCCACATGCAAATAACTGTGCTACAGGGATATTTACATGTCCAAAATATGATAAAGGGAAGTACCATGGAAGCATCAAGGATTCTGTGATTCACTTCATCTAGGAAGATTAAGAATAGCCTTGCCAGAGTGGTAACACTTGAGCTGAATAAAAGGGTAGCAGAATCAGCAGCTGAAAGCAAAATATGTCCCCAGGCTGTTACCCTGTTCTGTTTGGGTGGTTTTTCAGCCCCACCATGTGATAGAATCACACTTGGGATGCTTCATAACTTTACAGATTCCCTGACATATGCTTAAACCTCAGCTTAGAGTCTGAAAATCTAAATTTTTAATAAGCCCTCAAAAGATTCAGATGCAGGTGATTTTAGGACTACACTGTAAAAAAAAAAAAAAACAAAAAAAAAACAAAAAAAAAACATCTAATTTCAGCCCCAGCATTTATCTTCACACTTCCTCCCTCCTGTAATGGAAGCTCAAACATCTCACCCCAAGCAGGAAATTCCAAATCTGAATCCAAACTCCAACAGGTAGAATTTAAAGAATACCAACCTAATACTCAGTATTCAATATCCATTACTTTCACTTCTGTACCAGACCTGATCTTGTATTTTGAAGTCAGATAACTAGAATTCCCTTTTTGGTCCCTATAATTATACTGACTTCTTATGAGCCTTTTCACTGATAATACATACTTTGGAAAAGACTCATCCTGTTCAGAAGATCTTCAATCAAGTGAACTGGAATCTTGAATTCTATTAAAATCTTTGAACAACATCCTCAAAAACAAGACCTGAATACTGTATTCCTTCCAAGATGCTACCCATGGACAAGAGTTCCGATCCTGTCCTCTATCCCAGGGACCAGATATCATAGAGAAAAGTGACTTCTTGAAACCAAATGGCTCTCTAATTGTATCTTTAAGAGTCAGGTAATTCCAGATTGCCAAACAGGGCTCCACCTGCTAGCCAAGATCATTCATTCCATCACTTATTCTGTACACAGCTGTAACTTCGAGCTGACCCTCTTCCCCAGCACCTCCCAAACCCAGGGAAAAGTGATGAGCTACTATCAAGCAGGGGGAAACCGTAGTATTTATTTTACATTTTTTAAATAGAGGTAGGTAGTACACAAAAAGATAACCCTAAATAGAGGCAAACCAAAGGTTAGAATTTTCAGTAAATCAGGCCACATTTGCCTCCCACAAGAAAAGCCTTTATTGAACGTGAAAAATATAAAATTCTAAGATTCCATTTCTTGTGTGTTTCAGATATCAGACTCTTAAAACACATGATAAAAATAAAATTTGGAGTTTTGATTATTAAAATTTCATGTCCTATTTCTAAATCAAGATTGTGTTTCAGAATTTAGACAATTACATCATTTTTAATTTACATTCAGGGAAAAACATTTTTCCCATTAATTTTAAATAAATACTAAAAGAAAAAAATAAAATTCCATTCGGATTCCATCCTAAAAGCTTCACTAGTATCAACTTACCATGCATATAAATATTACATACAAGAACATATTATATGAGACAAGATTATTATATTATGTATAGCTCAGAGAAAGGGGATGACAATTTACACAGTTTGCAGTTTGATTTCATTTTTTATATAGAAATGTATTGAGGACATTTTTCTTTATCAATAGACACTATTCTATATTAGTGATAACCATTGTCTTTCTTCCTCAATGTTCTTTTTACACTCCTTTTTCTTCCCATCTCAAGCTATTCTGAATCTTTAGAGTTCTACAAATTCTCTAAAATTATACTTTAAAATTGAGGATGTTTATATGTGCACATTTTTCCTGAAGCAGTTCTATGGATTTCACTATATGCCCATAATGGTTTCATTTTAATTCAATTTGGAAATTCAGTAAATAAATTTACATGTAACAGAAACCTAAACAACATTTCCCTAAATGTAATAATTGAGTTCCTATAACAGAGACCAATTATAAGTTCTTACTTTGAAAGTGAGCCTATTACGTTATTACTTTTGCTCACGGGCAGTTGTCACAGTCATAAGTGACATATGCCATTAACAAAGATCAGACACATCTGTGTCTTTCCACAATGTCAAAATTTATTAACAATAAATTCACAAGCTACATCAATTTCATTATCTTTAATTCACTGAATACTCATAGTTCATTTGCTATCATAAGTATAGCAATTATACCTTCTTTTATTCCATTCCAACCAATTACTAATATCTATAAGGCTCAGGTCACACATCACACTTTACATACTATATATATATATATATATATATATATATATATATATATACAGTTACAGAGGCTAAGAACGAGTTAACGGGGGTCACAGGGTTTAAAAAGACAGAATCAAAAGCAAAGACATATACAGGTGCAAAAGAATGGCAGCAGGTAGGCAGATGGGGTACTGCTTGTTCAAGGCCACAAGGCACAGAACTTGTTCAAGGCCAATAGCTGTTCAAGGTAAGAGTCCAGTTTTCAGATAGATTTGAAGTGGGTCCTATCAATCTGGGCGATCAAGCCGAGCAAAAGTCCCAGGAACAGAGTAGGGCATTCTTAGCCTGTTCATCAGATGGTCTGGCAAGATGATAGATAGGTGTATGTCCCCATGCCACCATCTCTATGCATTTCAGGTAAGGGAACTGCATCACTGGTGGTCAGGTGTGTCAGCAAACTCAGAGGCTTGGTTTCCCTGATATGGGTTTGATAAGTCCATGCATCCATGTGCCTCTGATTTAATTCAATAAGTTCAGAGGTAGTGACTTTTATTAGCATGATAATTTGTCAGTTTGTATCTTATGATTGTGCTGTAGAGATGGGGGATATTCCTTTCAATAACTTCTATATAGCCAACATTTTATTGGCTATTTGCCCAGACAAGTTACCAAGTCACCGTGCCTTAGCAGGAGCACTCAAAATGGTGTAACTCAGAGCTACATATGGTCTGAAAGCTGCTGTTCCATATAACATGGAGTAACTAAAGAGTAGATCACAGCCTGTTCACCCAATCATCTACATGGCCAGCTAGTAAATCCTCTGTTCATATGAATTTATCTAGAATAATGTCTGTGATGATGGAAATTGCCTTTTTAAAAAATCTGATTTGGCAGAATTAGAATATTTAGAATCAAATAAACCAGACTCTCAGTAGAGTACACCTGGAGTATGCAGTATATGTAATAGTAGTATGTATTTTGTTCAAGTGCATTGTGGTTCACGTTTAATTTCCTTTTCTTCTCTGGGAAGAGATAAATTTAGCAGATGCTAGAAGTTTAAAAGTCAGAGGAAATGAAATAATGATGAATTTAGAAGTCAGCTCAGAGTATGAAGAAATGGATTATTATGGAGACAAAGACACCCACAAAATACCAATGCCTGGAACTATGGAAGAGAACAATTTTGTTTAGTAAATAAATAATGTAAGGAGATTTGAAAAACTATACAAATATACCAAAAAGGCCCTAAAAAGGATAGCACACAAAGTAGACTTACTAATCATTAATGGCACTCAATTATTCCCATGGCATCCAAAAAAGACAATTTAATGTTTCATATTCAACCTAAGAATTGAACTGTGCAACAGGGTGGAATAAATGTAGCTACTCACACTTTATTGATTATTCATATTTTAAGTAAATAAATTGAAATAACAAGCTTCAGCAGGCTCTCATCCCACATTAAGATAAAATATAAAGTATCTGTCAAATAAAAGATAAAGCACTATGTCTACAATTTGTTAACAAATAACAGAATTTTCATTTCAACAGGATTCCCTAATGATCGGTATACACATTGAAGTTTAAGAAGTATTGCTTTAAGGACTAGTAAAGCCACAAAATAGGGGTATTTACATCCACTGACACACCTCCCTGAGAAGACCCCCCAAACTGGAAGACAACAGTGGGGCTAAGCTTCCACATCTTGCCCTTTTTGGGCTCTAACCCAGAGACTTATAAATATTGTTCTTTGACTTCTCCCCTAAGGCAAACACGGGATCACAGGATCTGCTGGGAGATTTCATTTAATGGAAGTAACAACATTCTTGTTAGCTTATCATTTTGACCTTATAAATATTTGGCAAGAACAGGATTAATTCATTAACTTAACAAACATTTATTGAATACCTTTGGGTCAGACATAAGTATTACATATAATAATCCTAAACTTGTTTAGATAGGACTGACGAGAAGAAAAACTTTATTTCAATCAACCAGCATTTTCAGAAACCAAGTTTGAACAGATCTAAATTATCCAAAAAGTTGCATAATTCACCCTGAAAGAACCAAAAAGAGTCTACAAAAGTAAAAGAAACAAGTCTATTTCCTTGTAGTTGTTATTATATTTTATAGGATATTGAAAATACAAATTACTTAATTTTTTTAAAAAACATCTGGACGCAGTGGCACACATCTGTAATCCAGCAGCTCAGGAGGCCGAGGCAGGAGTATCAAAAGTTTAAAGCTAGCCTCAGCAAGTTAGCGAGACCCTAAGCAATTTAGCAAGACTCTATCTCAAAATTTTAAAGAAAGAGAGAAACAGAAAGAGAGAGCTGAGGATGTTGTTCAGTGGTTAAGCACGCCTGGGTTTAATCCCTGGTACCAAATATAGAAAAAAGAAAAGAAAAATCCTTTTCTCTGAAAGTTGAAAAATGTTAAGTATTTTATAAGAGACAATTTCTAAATTGTTTAGAAAATATCTAGACCAATTATTTGAACATAAACAAAATAATTTCCTTCATTTATATGAATTAAATAATAATAGTATTCATTTTATTTTATAAAATATATTTCAGACATATATTTGTACTTTGGAAATACCTAATAATAGATTCATTTAATGAATCTAATGTACTAGCTCCTGCTGATTTCTTATAGAAAGTATAGATTACTCCCTGTAGTTGTAAATCTGTTTGTAGTATTAAACGTAAATATTTTCAAAAGCTGGTCATTCTTTCAGGTAGTTATGTTTTATATTGCATTTCTGTGCTACCTATGCATAATCTTCACAGAGGATTCAATTTACTTCTGCAGGGAAATTGTACGTTTGCAAAAAGATTGGCTGTTTCTGTAAATGTGAATTATGGCTTTTGTGTTAAGAGTTTTCAATCTCTCCTACTGATAGGGGTGATTATGAGAGGGAAAAAAGTAAAAGGATTTCCCTAAAATGTTTAAATAAGTTTGTGAAGAAAGTAAGAAACAGAAGGGGATATCTTTGAAACCATCATACTCAGATATTACAGGTACAAGAGGCCTCAGGGGTATGTACAAAGTGGGCTTCTATCAGCTCAGGCAGCATGCTGGCATGGGACAAGGAACACATCACCAGGTAAACCTGCACCACACTTCTCTGACTGCCACTATTCTGCCTCCTTTCTCCCCATTCATTCTGAACCCCCAAACTGGGATGAAGTCCTTTTAATGTACAGCATTAAACAGAAGAGGTTTTTTTTGTAATGTACAAGCTGTAAGCATGTAACACACTTTTATTTATCAACATTCATTAATGAATGAGCATGAATTATTTAATCCTTTGATATCTAAAAATAAAAAAGTAAGAACAAGAGAGGTGGGGAGAAGATGGCAGACTGATAGTTTGACTGCTCTGTGCTGGGCTCGGTGAACAGATGAAAAATCTCCAGGACACCTTCATGAGGTGTGTTTTGGGAATATTCACAAATGGAGCTTAGTGGAGAAAGTTGGATATGCTTAGTGGGGAAAAGAGGGATTTTTACACTTTAACACCAGGTCATTCAGCCAGCACCACGTCTGCCCAGCAACCCTCAGCAACAAGCCAATGGGGGAGGAGCAGATTCAACAGCCAAGGAGGCCCCCAGGCTGATAGGGAATCATAAATACAGGTTAGAGACCTTCCTTCTGGTCTCCACCTGGAAAGATATATCTCTCAGCTGTCTGCATAAGGCAGAGACAGGAGGGTTTTTTGTTTTGTTTTGTTTTTAATCAGAGGGTTCCACAGGAGCTATTTCAGCTGGCAGGAGTGAATCTGCAGTTTGGAATAAGCAATTACATAATTGCACCAGCACCCTGTCACTTTTCACTGACTAAACTGGGAAAAGGAGGTGTGGGACAAGCCCTGCCCTCCACTAGCACAGCAGGATTTAGGTTTGTGGATCACAAGGGAGCCTTGCTAACCTGGCACTCCCTCACACCCCAACGGGAAGGCTCATGCAACAACCTAAGAAACCGGGAGAGCTGAAGGAGACCTCTGTCCTCCCAGTGCAAAAAGCTGGGAGGGAACAGAAGTGCACCCAGCAGAAGGAGCTCTAAAACCATCTCAATTCATTACCTTCACAGAAATCTCTACCCTGAAAATTCCAGGATTTGGAGAACATTGAGTCCTAAACTTGAGATTGTATAAACTCAAAACAAAAGTCCCTGTTAACAAAACTTAAGTGGATACTTAAACACCTGCCCTATTGATTAACAGAAAGGAAACCTCAGGGATTAGACTTCCAAGTTTTCATCAAGAAAAAATTTTTTTATTTTATTTTTTACATCATACATATATATATACTCTCTTCTACCCCCCCCCATCAGGTTGTTGATGTGGAGTTGACAGCCAACTGTATAAGTTTTCAAGAACACATAAAAGTACTTGCTGAGTTTTTTTTTCTTTTTTCTTTTTATTTCCTATTTATTAGTTTGTTGGTCAGTTTTGATTGTAGCAGCTGTTTTGTTCGTTAGTCTTTTCATCTTTCCTTCTATTTCTTTCCTTCTCTTCTCTGATCTGTTCCTTTTCCTTTTTTCTCCAGAAAATCCTACACCTCCTCTATTTTCTTGCTGTACACATTTGGACAATACAACCTCCTCTCTAACTTCCTGTTAATTCCCTCTCTCTCCCTGGCTTCTAACTAGTCTGTACCATTCAACCCACCATTATTAGTGCTGTGTAACAATTATTGCAGTGAATGTCAAATTCATTAATTATTGTATGCTTTGAAGCCTGACCTAGGGGATTCTCAAACTCTATGGACGCCAAAAGCAATAACTAACACTAACATTTACTTCAGATGTGGAATTTTAATTTGGATTACATTTGATACAAAATAACCAAATTATTACTGTTTATTGTTGCATTGACTGTTTGAATTGATGAACTCATACTAGATCAGGGGGAGCTGAAAAATCTCAAGGGTCATTAACAGAGCACAGGTTAGGGATCGGATTTCTGAACTCACCTTCTCCAACTTCACCTCATCTCAAATTAGGAATGCAACAGAATCCCCAAACCTACAACAAAGAAATACCCTAAAGAGAAACAAATGGATA
>PVKS010010033.1:0-61693 GCA_004027875.1 Aplodontia rufa | reverse complement strand
GTCTGGGTCTCCTGTTATTCCATATGAACTTGAGAATTGCTTTTTCTACATCTCTGAAGAATGCCATAGGTATCTTGATGGGGATTGCATTGAATCTGTATAGGGCTTTGGGTAGAATGGCCATCATTATTATATTGATTCTGCCTAACCATGAGCATGGAATGTTTTTCCATCTACTCAGGTCTTCTGTAATTTCTTTATTTAGTGTTTGATAGTTTTCTTTGTGGAGGTCCTTAACATCCTTTGTAAGGTTAATGCCCAAGTATTTCATTTTTTTTGGAAGTGATGGTGAATGGGAGAGATTTCCTGATTTTGTCTTCTGTGGATTTGTTACTGGAGTAAAGAAACACTGGTGATTTGCTGGAGTTGATCTTGTAGCCAGCTACTTTGCTAAAATCACCTATAAGCTCTAGGAGTTTTCTGGCCGATTTTATTGGGTCTTCTAGGTATAAAATCATGTTGTCTTCAAATAGAGATAACTTAACTTCCTCTTTTCCTATACGAATACCTTTGATTTCCTTGTCTTGCCTGATAGCTCTGGCAAGGGTTTCAAGGACTGTATTGAACAAGAGTGGGGATAGAGGACAGCCTTGTCTCGTACCTGAATTCAGTGGAAATGCTTTCAGTCTTTCTCCATTGAGGATAATGTTGGCTATGGGTCTGTCGTAAATGGATCTGACATAGTTAAAAGTATCCCTTGATCCCTATCGTTTCCAAAGTTTTGAGCATAAAGTGGTGTTGAATTTTATCAAATGCCTTCTCTGCATCAATTGAGATGATTTTATGATTTTTGTTTTTAATTCTGTCTATGTGGTGAATTACATTTATTGATTTGCGTATATTGAACCAGCCTTGTTTTCCTGGAATGAAGCCCACTTGATCATAATGAATTATCTTTTTAATGTGCTTTTTGTATCCGATTAGCTAAAATATTATATAGGATTTTTGCATCAATGTTCATCAGGGAAATTGGTCTGTAGTTTTCTTTCCTTGATGTGTCTTTGTTGGGCTTTGGTATCAGTGTAATATTTGCTTCATAAAAAGTGTTTGGGAGTGTTCCCACTCTATCAATTTCCTGGAAGAGCTTGTAGAAGATTGGTGTTAATTCTTCTGTGAAGGCTTGGTAGAAATCAGCCATATATCCATCTGGACCTGGTCTTTTCGTTTTGGGGAGAGCTTTGATTACTGCTTCAATTTCGCTATCTGTGATAGGTTGGTTTAGATTTGCAATGTCCTCCTGTGTTAAAGGGGTGATGTTGTGTGTGTCCAAAAACCTGTCCATGTCCTCCAGGTTATCAAACTGGGCAGAGCATAAATTTTCAAAATAGTTTTTGACAATCTTCTGTATCTTGGATGAGTTTGTGGTGATATCCCCACATTTGTCTTTGATTTTTGTTGATTTGCTTCATTTCGTTCTTCCTTTTAGTGAGGTTGGCAAGGGGTCTGTCGATCTTGTTTATTTTTTCAAAGAACCAACTCTTAGTTTTGTTAATAGTTTGTATAGTTTTTTTGTTCTCAATTTCGTTGATTTCAGCTCTGATTTTGGTAATTTCCTGTCTTCTGTTAGCTTTGGGGTTGGACTGTTCCTCCTTTTGTAGTCGTTTGAGTCTGGTCTCTTTCTAGATTTTTGACGTATGCACTCAGTGCTATAAATTTACCTTTTAAGAATGCCTTCATACTGGCCCAGAGGTTTCGGTATGTTGTTTCCTCATTCTCATTCAATTCCAAGAACTTCTTAATTTCTGCTCTCATTTCCTCTTTTGCCCATCTTTCGTTTAAGAGGGAATTATTCAATTTCCAAGTATTTGAGTGGTTTCTGTTGTTTCTCTTGTTGTTGATTGCTAAGATCATAGCATTATGATATGTCAGAATACATGGGATTATATCCACATTTTTATATTTGTTAAGATTATCCCGGTGAACTAGGATGTGGTCTATTTTAGGGAAGGATCCATGGGCTGATGGAAGAAGGTAAATTCAGCTGTCTTAGGATGGAATATTTTGTAGATATCTGTTAAGCCATATTGATTAATAGAGTTGTTCAGATTGGAGATGTCTTTATTGATTTTTTGTTTTGATGATCTGTCTAGAGTTGACAGTGGTGTGTTGAAATCCCCCAGAATTATTGTGTTGAGATCAATGAGGGGATTAATGTCCTTAAGTATTTTTTCCATATATTTGGGGGGGTTGTAATTGGAGGCATAAATGTTAATTATCGTTATATCTTCTTGGTGAACTGTCCCTTTTAGTATGATAAAGTAAGTGACCCTCTTTGTCCTTTCTTACTAGTTTTAGTTGAAAATTGATTTTATCAGAAATTAGAATCGCCACACCAGCTTGCTTTTTTGGACCACATGCTTGGTAGACATTTTGCCATCCTTTCACTTTCAGCCTGTGTCTATTTTTGAGTGTCAAATGTGTGTCTTGCAGGCAACATATTGATGGATTTTGTTTTTTTGATCAGGTGGGCCAGTCTGTGTCTTTTAATTGGGGCATTGAGACCATTCACATTCAAAGTTAGAATAGATATGGGGGGGTTGAGTCTCTGACTTTGTATCAATTACAGAATTTTGAGTCATCTTGGAAGTCATCTTGTGTATAATATAATATTGATTTGCCCTTGTTTAAGGATTTAGGATATCATTGGCATTTTCTTCTGAATGTAGAACATGTTTGAGAATATTTTGTAGAGTGGGATTTGTGTTCATGTATCTTGTTGAGTTTATCATTGAAGTATTTAATTTCCCCATCACATATGAAGCTGAGTTTTTCAGGGTATATTATCTTTGAGTGGAAGTTGTTATTTTTCAACACTTGAAAGATATTGTTCCAAGCTCTTCTGGCCTTCATTGTTTGCTCTGAAAAATCCATCGTGATCCCAATTGGTTTCCCTCTGAATGTGATTTGGGGCTTTTCTCTAGTTGCTTTAAGAATTTTCTCTTTAATTTGTCTACTATTCATTTTGTATATGATATGTCTTGGTGAGTTTCTTATTTGATTAGGCCTATTTGGTGTTCTATAAGCATCTTGGATGTGATATTCTGGATCAATTGTAAAATGAGGGAAGTTCTCGCTTATGATTTCACTTAAAAGGTTTTTGAAGCCTCTTGTTAGCTGTTCAGAGTTTTCCTCCAGGCCAATGATTCTCAGATTATTATGCCTCATCTCATCAAATATTACTTGGAAGTTCTGATTATGTAATATAAGTTGTTTATCCTGTTTATCTTCTTTGAATTTGACATTGTTTAGCTGATCCTCATTTACCGATGTTTGTTCTTTGAGAGCTGAAGTTCTATTTTCAGTGGAGTATACTCTGGTGTTGGTATCTTCCAGTGAAGATTTGATTTGGTTTATCATGTTTTTCAATCCTGATAGCTCTGCTGTGTCTCTTTTAAGAATGTCTATTTCTTTGCATAGCTGATCTTTCATCTCATGGAATTGCCCTCTTATTTCCCTGTCGAAGTTCTCTCTCATCTCTTGAAATTGTTCTCTGATCTCTTTCCTTATTTCATCTCTCAACTCGTTCCTAATCATAATGTTGATACAATATCTTTGGTTTTCATCTAGGGCCCCAGCTATGGGGTCCTTGAGTTGTGAGCTGTGGGGTTTAGGAGAGTTATTTCCCCTTTTCCTCATTTTCAGAGTCAGAGAGTGTGTCTTGTAGTTCAACCTTGTTACTCTTGGTGGAGTAAATGGGTAGCTATTTGGTCAAGTCTGTCGCTCCCCGCCCTGGGTTCTGGAGCGGGGAGCAGCGGAACGGCCTCGGCGAACCTTAGCCGTTCCCTGGGGGGCCAGCAGGACACTGGGAACCGGGTGCCGACAGGGCTGGGGATGGGGGAAGAGGAGTCGCTCCACGCAGCATTCCTGTGCGAGAAGCGGGCAGAACGGCTTAGCGTGCCGTCCTCCAGGGGCCGAGTTAGGAAGGGTTGGGGAGCCGGGAACAAGGGGGCGAACGCTGGCGGCTGGAACACGGGACCTGCATCTTCTACCGCTGCTGATCTGAGGTCTACTGCTGATCTCTCCGGTTCTATGCGTCTTCTCTGCTTTCTCCCTTCAGGACACGGCTGCTTGCTTTCTTCTGGCTACTGCTGCTTCTTTGGCTGCTGCTTCTCTGGCTGCTTTCTCTTCTTTGGCTACTTGCTTCTTTTGGCTACTTGCTCTTTGGGCCGCTTGCTTTACCTGACTAGCTGCTATTCTATTTATCCATTACAACAGCCAATAGGGTACAATGCAAACACCTTTCTCCAATTGTAACAAATGAGTGGCCGAATAGCTTAGTCATGCGGTCAGGCAATTTGCTAATTACAAGCCAGCTGGACCCCTTAGAGTTGTTTACCACCAATTCTTCTACAAGCCAGCTGAGCCTCATGTTCCCAACAAAGTCAGATCTGAAGATGCCAGACTGTTGTGAGAGAACTTGAGAGGCTATAGATGCAACTACTAGTCCGTTTCAACTAAAAGAGATGTGCTGATGACTAGCACCAATAGTAGCAGTTTTCTTTGAGAGAACTCTCATAATATATTATGATAGCAAGCAAGTACCGTTTTGAAGAGTGTCTATTTCTTCAGAATACAGGGTCTCTGAAAGTGGGGAAAAGAAATGACTAGGAAGTCAAGGAGGTGAATTGGGGAGGTATAATAGCACACCTGCCTTAGAGTAAAGAGGAACAAGGGATTGGGGGGAGTAGGTTATTCTATTAGGAATAAGGAAAACATAGAAATTGGGTGTGGGTAGGGTAAAGACTTTGTGTGAGGATGAGAGAAAAATGCTTATATTTAGGGATTACCAGAATACAGGGGAGGAAGAGGTTAGTATGGGGTGTGGTTATCTTTACTCACCAGAGGCTAAGGCTATTTTGCTATCATGAATGTTTTCCTGATTGGAGCCCAATGGTATAGGGATAGCACCTGGGTTCAAGAAGACATAGAGAAAGTAGGAGCCAATCAGCAATACATACACATGGATAAATATTTCCATCCACCAACACCAAATTCAGTACTAATTGTAAAGCAAAAAAGGATTAAAAAAAAAACCCAGTAACGTAAAAATGTAAAAATATTATATTCCAGCCGGATCCCCATTTAAAAAACAAAAACAAAAACAAAACAAAAAAACCCAAGAGGCACATGAAAAGCAACACAAAACTAGTTGTGAAAGTTCTGAGTTTTTTGTCCCCTAGGTCAGCGAGTTTGTACCGTGGGGGGATGTGTTCAAATCTGTCATCTAGCTGGGATTCTTCACAGTTGAGCTTGTCAGGGGAGAAGCAGTTTGGACAAGTGCAGTGATCTGCATTTTCTTAGAGAATCTCCTCAAAATTTTCTGTTGCAAAGGAGTATAAGAACCTGCCATCTCACATTTCTTGTGAGGATAGATTTCAGCTTCCCCTGGGCTGTAATCCTGAAAGCAGGAGATATTTTTAGAAAACTCAACCTTTTTTTTTGCCAGAGTATACATCCATGTATTTGGGAAGGAGGTTAGTAGAAACTACAGCTGATAGGTAGCAGTCAGACTGTGAATAGCTTTTCATTCATTTATTCATTCACTCCTTCAGCTAATATTCATTGAACATTTGTGTCTGGTATTGTGCTAAACACAGGAAGGAAAGTAAAAAGCACTGAGTGCCACAACTGTGTATGGAGAAACTTTCACAACCAGAGGCCTAAACATTCTTTTGATAAAATGATGTCATACTATTATTATCTTTTTCCTCCCCAAGTTCACATTAAATTGAACTTATCAGTGGTGGTGAGGCCATGTGAAGAAAAATGCCTTCTTCCTGTCTCACAGGGGTTCAAAAGCAATTTTGAAGAAGAAGCACATTTGCAACCAATTTTACTTTCAAGTAACATTGTAGTTTCAATGAATTAGGTCAAATTCCCTAGCAGTTTTGCAAGGATTTAACCTGTTCCTTTCTGGGAAAAGTAGCTTCTCCAACTCTTTCTGCAAGAGGGTGACCTGGTTCAGTTGTCCCAGTGAGGGTGATAGTACACTGATGATCCGGTCCCAGTGGCTGATCCACTTTAGCAAATGGAACTACTAAAGAATTCCAAGGACAAATTCTTGCAGCTGTTTTCTACCTTGAACATGACCAGAATATCAATCTATAAGCTGGTTGTGGCACATCCCAAACGTCTGTTGAAACTACAAGAACCAGGTCATAAAACAGCAAATATAGTTGCTATTGAAATAAAGAGGGGGTGTCTACATTTAAGCTTTTAAAAAAAGAAATGAGAAACAAAATACTAAAAATAGAAATGGAAGTAACTGAAATGTAGAACAATTATATACCTGACAATTAAAATGAAATGTAAGAATACATGAGGGAAAAGGCTACATAAGAGATGATCATTAACTCAAGGAGATATAATAACCAGGCATCCCAGGCTGAGCACTAATTGGGTATAAGGAGGCAGCAGGGGCTTAAAAACCTTTCTCAGTTTGAAGCCCTGGTGGTGGAACTCCTTGGCCTCAAGGTTTTAACTCGGAGCTGATATTAAACACTTCAGGAACTGCTGCCAAACTTGTCACCACAAGTCCTTACACAACATTTCTGGGCCTAGAATGGCCTGATGACTGTGAATTTACATGCTATTCTACTTACCACTTACATATGAGCTTTTTAATTATATAGTATTTCAGAGTACCTAATCGCTGTCTTCTTATCCCTTCAACTTGAAATCCATATAGGGCTAATCAGGAAAATGATTTGATTTGATCCCCTCAGACAACTGTAGGAGCCATTTTAAAAACCTGTCGCCCAGGTGATTCTCTTTGTAGCTTGGAAAGGAAGACATAGCAGAAATACCATTCATTTAATTCAGTCGGTAAGTATATATATTTGAGTGCCCAATACATTCCTACTACCATGTTTGATGGTATAAGGAAATGTCAGGGTCTAACAGCCAAAGTCTCAGGATCAACACAACTTAATAAAGGTATAGATAGTACCCAATTAGCTGTTAATCTTGCTCCTCTGTATGTACTGTGCTAAAAAGGCACCCTTGTCTTGCTACCATGGTGACAGTTACTAAGAAATGCCCAGATGCCCATTTGAACAGATTACAGGGTTCTGTTTTTTTGTTTGATATTTATTTTTTCCAGTCAAATGAATCGTTCTTTTGTTTATTTGCTCGTCTGCTTTGTGGAGCCAGGGGATCAAACTCAGCACCTCACACATGCAAGGCAACTGCTGAGCTGTATCCCCAGCCCAAAAGAATGGTTCTTAATATCAGTTTCCAATTTGCTTCATAGACTCTTTATATTCAAGTCCTTAAAGAGAACTGGAAGAAGAACATGTGGACCCATTTATACTGACCCTACAGTTTGGGGGTTTTGCTGAGGGCTTAAATCCTTCAGGTTAACTTGGAAAAATCATGGAAAAATTTGTGATTGTCTGATTATTCATAATAGGAAGCAGAGCAAGAATTGATTCCCTGTGGAAAATTCCCTACTATATCTTCATTGTCCAGAGGCCAAGACCCTTTCACCTGCACTCAGAACCCTTTTCAAAAAGGAACCTTTACTGCATTCAGTTACAGAAGTAGCTGCTCAGTAGTGACCACATTCTGCTTTAAGAATAAGAATCTGTCCATAACTATAGAAAAAAGATTTCCAAAGGAGAGGAGCGCTAATTTCTCTGTGGCAGTTATATTTGAATGTCATCCCCAAAGGAAGGTAACACGGCAATAAGCACAGCTTCTTGTGAGGATGGCATTTCTCTGACAGATCTCAACACTATATCTACATAACTACATATGTACACCTGTCATGAGAATGTTATATACTGTACAGAGCAGTAGTCTAGGTATCATGGAAGATGTGAGAAAACTATAAAACAATATCCTATAGGAGCTCATAATTTTTAAAAATTTATTTATTTTTAATCCATGTAGGTCAGTACATTTATTAGATTATGTATTCAGTTTTATACTCCGCCATTTGTTTTTTTGTATCATTGAATAATGTTTACCTAAAGTGTCAGGAATTTTTTTCAGGGATGTTTGTTCCCCGTATCAGTTTTTCTTCATTCTTTCAGAAATACTAATTATCTTTATGTTGATTTTTAGTCATCTCTCCTCTATAGTAACTATCTTTTCAACAACTTCCTTTAATTCTCATGTAAAATTGGATTTAAATTTATTTAGATATTCTGTGATTTTTCTCAAGGTTTACCTACAAACTTCAGGGACTGTATCATCATGACTTGAACTGTAAGCTGAGTTTTTTTTCCCCCAATGTCATTTAGTATACTAAATATAATGGAGGGGAAAAAAAGAATAATAAACAGTTATTGTGTGGGTGCATAATCTCTAAGTTTTCTTCTTCATTGACCAACTTTCCAGCCTTGTTAGTATATCTGTTCTTACATTTGGAATAAGTTGGCTGCTAGCCAGCATTTAACCTAATTCCTTGAGTTTTTTAAAAAATGTGGAATGCTTCACAAATTTATGTGTCATCCTTGTGCAGAGGCCATGCTAATCTATATTGTTCCAATTTTAGTATATGTGCTGCTGAAGCCAGCACGGAGCTCATAATTTAGAGAGCAATGAAAGTTACCCTTATACAGAAGTTGTAATTATGCGGTGAAAAACAAAGTAGAATTAATTCAGAGTTCTGAAACTTTTAGAACTACAAGTACCTTGAGAATTATTCCTTGGGGACTGGAGTGGTGGCTCAGTGGTTACGGCACTTGCCTGGCATATGTGAGGATGTGGGTTTGAATCCCAGCACCACATACACAAGGAAGTGTTAGAGCAACAAAAGCCATGTGAAAAACTAAATAAAACTTATTCTCTCTCACATACTGTCCCTCTTAAAAAAAAAGAATTATTCTGTTTTGCAGAGGAGAAAACTATATAGCTCAGAAGGGTTAGTAGTTTTCCTGAGGTCACAAAGTGAATTAGTGGCAGAGCCAAGAATAGATCCCAGATATCAAGAGCTCTGTCTATCTCACTGTATGTGACAACTATTAAGCATTAGTTCTGTACAAAGAAATATAGTGCTTGAGAAAACACATCAAATGTCTAGCAACATTTGTCATGACCACAATCATCATCATAATGGTGAAGCGTACAAATAGTCTATTAGCCAGATCTTGATGTGAGTCCCAGTTTTGTCATTTACTGTGTATCTGTAGTTGGCAGGCTACTTGCCTTCTCTCAGACCTCATTCCTTCATCTACAAAATCAGAATAAAAATAGTATCTACTTATTGATATGTGTGAGTATTGAGATTTTAATCTGGTATATTATGTAGCACATTGAAACTGTTTAAAATTAGCTCTTCCATAGCATTTATTAACCTATATAGGTATACAGAGTCAAGACACACAAATGCAGAGTACTGGCAGAACCTCCATTTGGTCTGCTCAAAAGGAAGCCAGTCAGTTAACATTTACTGAGTTTCACTGTATAAGATATGAGCATGTGATTATATAAAAACAAAGAACATAGGGGAAGAAAAGTTATTTGGGATGTTACAATATAGGAACTATTTTTCATTCCCAACAAGTATTAACCAATCGCCTACACAATGATGAATAAGACTGAGTTTCTGTTTTAAGGAGCCAGTTCAGAGGAAGAAACAGCAGGAAACCAGGCAATTATCATATGGAATGATAGACACATTGCAGAGCTAGAGCTAAGAGCTAAGAACTACTAAGTTCACAAAAGGGCATCCAATCCAGTAAGGAAGAAAGAAACAGGGAGTGTTAGGTAAGTTTTCTCAAATGAAAGGATAAGGAGTTGGCCAAAGATAAGAACTGAAAAGAGCCTAAAGTCACAAACCAGTTGTTACTCCAAACTGATTCTGGCTCTCAACATCCATGCCAATCTTTCAGCGTGTGAATGTATGCTTTCTTTCTTCTTCTTTTCTTTGGGTACCAGGGATTGAACCCAGAGGTGCTTAACCACTTAGCCACATCCCCAGTCCCTTTTAATTTTATTTTGAGACAGGGACTTGCTAAGTTGCTGAGGCTGGACTTGAACTTGAGATCTTTCTGCCTCAGCCTCCCAGGTTGCTGGGATTAGAGGCATGCACCAGTACACCCAGCCAATATGCTCTCTTACGTTGCAGAGGCCAAAAGAAGGAAAAGCCACATTTCTTCCATTTCCTTCAGTTCGAGTTCTTCTTTTTTTTTTTAGTTGAATATGGACTTACAGTTGAGGGGGAATCATTATCACACAATCCAGAACAAATATATATTTTCATAGTTATCCAAGGCTAATGCCATGTCATGGATGCCCCCCTTGGATTCCCCATGGTTCTGTTTCCCCCAAAAGAACCCCTGTATTAAATGGACTTCTCGTGAAGGTCGGAGATCTTCTGAGTTGATTCCCCCATACTCTCTCCCTCCAGTCTTCACGCTATCCTTCCTATTCCCTCCCTGCTCCCTGCCCCGCTCCCTACGTCTCCAGGTATCCTAGGCAAGCATCCCCCTGTTTGTGTAAAAATTCATACATGATGAGGTTATTACTACCTTAGCCATCTAACATACTGTTTCCGGTTGTAGTCTAGCTTCCACAAATGAGAGAAAACATTTGGCCCTTGAGTTTATGAGATTGGGATACTTCGCTTAGCATAATTTTTTTCCTTCTCCATCCATTTGGCTGCAAAAGCCATGATATCATTTTCTCTAATGGTCGAGTAGTATTCCATTGTATATATGTACCAAAGGTTTTGAATCCACTCATGCAGTGAGGGGCATCTGGGTTGGTTCCATATTCTAGCTATAGTAAATTGAGCTGCTGTAAACATTGATGAAGCCGTATCTCTATAATACGCTGATTCTAACTCTTTTGGGAAAATACCCAGAAGTGGGATAGCTTGGTCATAAGGTGGTTCCAGCCCTAATTTTTTGAGGAGTCTTCACACTGCTTTCCAGAGTGGTTGAACCAGTTTGCAGTCCCACCAGCAATGTGACAGTGTTCCTCTTTTCCCACAGCCCCTCCAGCATTTGTTGTTGTTCATATTCTTCATTTTTGCCACTCTAACAGGAGTGAGGTGGAATCTCAGTGAAGTTTTGATTTGCATTTCTCTTATTGCTAATGATATAGAGCATTTTCTCATATGTTTACGGGCTTTCTGGACTTCCTCTGGTAAGAAGCTTCTTTTTAGATCCGTAGCCCATTTGTTGATTGGATTATTTGTGATTTTGTTGTTTAGTTTATTTAGTTCTTTGTATATTCTGGATATTAGCCCTCTGTCTGAGGTGTAGCAGGCAAAGATTTTCTCTCATTCTGTTGGGTCTCTCTTGACAATCTTGACTAATTCTTTAACTGTGCAAAAGCTTTTTAGTTTAATTGGATCCCATTCATTTATTTTTAACTTTACTGCTTGCGCCATGGGAGTTTTGTTAAGGAAGGTGGTGCTGACCCCTATGTCCTGTAGTGTTGACCCTACTTCTTTTTCAAGTAAATTTAAAGTTTCTGCGTTAATATCCAGAAATTTGAACCATTTTGATTTAATTTTTGTGTAAGGGGAACGATAAGCATCCAGTTTCAGTTGTCTATATATGGCTGTCCAATTTGTCCAACAACATTTGTTGAACAGGCTATTTTTCTTCCACACTATGTTTTTGCCCCCTTTATCAAATATCAAGTAGTTAAAGATATGGAGGTTTGTATCAGAATCTTCTGTTCTATTCCTTTGGTCTTCAGTTCTGTTTTGATACCAATACCATGTTGTTTTTGTTACTATGGCCCTGTAGTTAATTTCAGGTCAGGGATTGAGATATCCCCTACTTCTTCCTTCCTGCAGAGTAATGTTTTGGCTAATCTGGGTCTTCTGTTATTCCAAACAAAATTGAGAATTGCTTTCACCACTCTTGTTCAATATAGTCCTTGAAACCCTTGCCAGAGCTATCAGGCAAGACAAGGAAATCAAAGGAATTCATATAGGAAAAGAGGAAGTTAGCTGTCTCTATTTGCTGATGACACGATTCTATACCTAGAAGACCCTATAACATCAGTCAGAAAACTCCTAGAACTTACAGGCGATTTCAGCAAAGTGGCTGGCTATAAGATCAACACCAATAAATCACTAGCTTTCCTTTACTCCAGCAACAAGTCTATGGAAGAAGAAATCAGGAAATACCTCCCATTCACCATCTCCTCCAAAAAAATAAAATACTTGGACATCAACCTTGCAAAGGATGTTAAGGACCTCTACAATGAAAACTATCAAACACTAAATAAAGAAATTGCAAAAGACCTGAGTAGATGGAAAAACATTCCATGCTCATGGTTAGGCAGAATTAATATAATAAAAATGGCCATTCTACCCAAAGCCCTATACAGATTTAATGCAGTCCCCATCAAGATACCTATGTCGTTCTTCACTGATATAGAGTTCTACTTCTGCCAATTAGATGCACTTGGAAGGTGAATCCCAGGCCATAACCATCTGTTTTGTTTCTGCTTGCAAACTCAAATGTGGACACGTTGGGTTTTTCTGTAGTAATATTTTAGTGTCAAAGTACTAACTCTGTGGGTACTGAGAGGTCATTGTAGACAGTGACTCCCTTATTTAACTTGGATCAGTAATATAGGGGTATATCCTTAACTCAACAGTCCAGTGAAATCTCCTGATTTCCTGCCATTCTGATTAATGCAGAGGAAGCAGCTCCCTAGTAGACCATCCAGCAATCTTGTCTAGGAATCATTTGTGGAGGCCTGTTAACTGATCATTCCTTTAAACTTTTCAATACTTTTGTAAGTTTCTAATTTTCTATATCAAATCTCTTTTTGCTGAAAGTGTTTTGTTTCCTATTTCTTGTACCTAAAACACTAAAATAAAAAGACTACAAATATGCTCTGAATAACATGGTCTTCAGGGGTCAGAAAACTAAAAACTTTTTCCTACAAAGAGCTAAGATGGTAGACTTTGAGGACCACATGAGATTTCTTCTCCTTTTCCTCTTCTTCTTTGTAAGTATCCCTTAAAAATATAAAAGCCATTCTTAAACCCTAAAACCCTACAGGTTGTAGTTTGCTCACCCTTGATAAAAGTGTTGAGCATTATAAAATATCAAAAAATTAAAAAGCTGAAGGAAAAAATTCCTAATTTTTCCAGGTTGATGATGTTACCATGTTTTGATGTCAGTCACCAAGTCCAAAGACAGGATCAACAGCTGTTGAGACCACAGATTCCGGTAAAGAAATTGCCCTCTGCTTACCCAACTATGATGCCCCATTTAATTTCTTAAAAAATCATTTCCTTAGTTTATAATTATAAAAACTACATAACAGGGGCTGGAGTGGTGGCTTGGCAGTTGCAATGCTTGCCTGGCATGCGTGAGGACACAGGTTTGAACTCCAGCACCAAGTATACAACAAAGTGTCAGAGCAACGAAGACCACATGAAAAACTAAATAAAACTGATTCTCTTTCTCTCTCTCTTACTGCCACTCTCTCCTTAAACGAACAAAAACAAAAACAAAAAAAACTACATAACATAAAATTTATCAATCTAGTCATCTTTAAGTGTATAGTTTAATGGTGTTAAATATATTCACATTTTCACAAAATAGATCTGAAGAACTTTATGGATCTTGTAAAACTGGAAACACTAAACCCATGACACAATTATCCATTTCCCCCTCCTTCCAGCCCCTGGTAACCACCATTCAACTATGAGTCAATTAATTTGACTACTGGTGATACCTTACATAAATGATATACAGTATTTGTGTTTTTGGGGACTGTCCTCAAGATTTACATGTCTCATAGTATGTGACACAATTTCCTTCCTTTTTAAGACTGAATAGCATTCCACTGAATGTATATACCATTTACTTCATTCATTCCTTGATAGGACATATGGGATGCTTCTACCTCTTGGGTATTATGAATATCAGTGTTATGAACATGGGTGTGCAAGTACCTCTTTGAGATCCTGCTTTCAATTCTTTTGGCTATATACCCAGAAGTGAAATTTCTGGATCATATGGTAGTTCTATTTTTAACTTTTTGCGAAACTTCTGTATTGTTTTCCACTGTGACTGCATCAATTTACAGTGCGTAAAGGTTCCAATTTTTTCCCATCCTTGCCAACACTTATTTTGATTTTTAATACTAGCTATCTTAATGGATGTGAGGAGGTATCTCATTGTAGTTTAGATCTCCATTTCTTGTTCGTGTGTATATTTCTTTTTTGGAGACCTGTCCAAGCACTTTGTCCATTTTTTATTCATGCTATTTTTTTTGTTGAGTTGTATGATTTCATAATATATTTTAGTATTAATCACTTATTAGATATATGGTTTGCAATTATTTTCTCCCATTCTGTAGGTTGCTCCTCTCTCCCTCCCTTCCTTGCTTTTGTGGTGCTAGGGATTGAATCCATGGCCACATGCATGCTAGGTAAAGTGTCTCCCATTGAGTTACATCCCCAGGCCAGGTTGCTCTTTTCATTCTATTGGTTGTGCTAGCCCAGTTTTAATCAGTGCCCATGAGTGAAAGTCCAGTCTGGAGCAACATACTGGCAGTCTGGCCAGGTCTGTAGCTGTCTTCCATCCTAAACACATTAGTAGGAATGAGTCAGTAGCAGCTTTATCTTGGCTACTACAAGCCTAGACACTTAGGTTCCATATAATATCTGAAAGCATCTCCATGCCATTCCTTTGGGTCAGAACCAGCCAACCCAACATTTCTGGGTCTGCAGACTTAGAAGCAGCTTCAAGACGGTCAGAAAGTGGGAGGTATGGTGGTGTACTCACTAGATTCAGGTTATGCACTGCCAAGTGCCTGCTAATGAGAACTTGAAATCAAATGCAATTTCATTATATTTTTCAATTTGACACTGCTTTTTTTTTTAATTTCAAAGGGTTGTTCAGTTCAGATTATCTGATTCTCCAAGTTTATCCTAAGGAAAAAAAAAAACATTCTGGGGCTGGGGATTTAGCTCAGTGGCAGAGCGCTTGCCTAGGCCCTGAGTTCTATCCTCAGCCCTGAAAAAAAAAAATTCTAATCCTGAGACCTGACTGATTCCTAGGCAAATATACAGTGTTAACTTACAACTTAGTCTAGAATGCAACCCAGTCCACACAATACTTGCTCCAAGAAAAACCCTTGCTGATTCTGTCCTAGTAGATAGGACACTACGGAATGGTATGTTTGCTAAAATATACTATTGAGTAGTTCTGATTTGCAAAAGGTCTATTTCCTTGTCCAATCACTATGATCTTTTGGAAGCACAAAATTGGAGAAGTTAAGTAGATTGACTTAAATACTGAAGAGAAAAAAAAGACTGAAAAAATATTTATGTAAAAAGGATTGATTAGCTGGGCATGATGGTACATACTTGTGATCGAAAGAAAGATGACCAGGGGGGATGCTGGGTATGTAGCTCAGTGGCAAAGCACTCCAGGATTCAATTCCCAGTACTGAAAAAATAAAACAAAAATGATTGATTGACTCACTATCCAGAATATTGTTTCTATCCAGATTTAGTACATATGGTAATATTATAATTTGTCTAACACAGCTTATGGAAATAGAAAATTTTAGGAAGCCTTGTGTGCCCTATTTTTCTGACTCCATCCCCAGGAAAAAGAATATGCAAAGGGTTAAGGATGGAGCTGCATAAAACCAAGAAGAAATGTTGGAAATGTGCCATCCCAATACTTTCCCTCCTTTACTTTTATATTAAGTTGTTGCCATTCAAGTATTTACGTACAATGATGTTCATTGCTGAATTACTTCTATAAATAAATGTTAGGAATAGTGAAAAAATTTTTTTGAAGAGAGGGGAAGAGAGAGAAAGAGAGAATCAATTTTATTTATTTTTCATCTGGTTTTTGTTTATCCAACACTTGGTTGTGTATATGGTGCTGGCGTTTGGATCTGGGTCCTTGTGCATGCCAGGCAAGCGCTCCAACTGTTGAGCCACTGCTCCAGCCCCAGGAATAGTGAAATTTGAGATGCAAATAACATAAAATCTAAACACAGTAGGTTAAAAAAATACATATTTTTCTCATTATATCAAGAAATCCAGAGGTAGGCGGGTGTTAGCATTGGTTTAAATGTCAACGATCTCGTCAAGGCCAACTGTCTAATTTTCTTGACTTTTCTCTTATGGATGAATGATGGGTATTTCAACTCCAGATATCACATTTCTTACCAACGAAAAAGAACAGATGAGAGATACCAGCTTTGGCTGTCCCATTTTATATGAAAAGCAATGATTTTCCTGGAACTTCCCACTCAACCCTCTGAAAACTTCAGCTTACTTCTAAATAGCTTGAACTTGTGAGGCTATGAAAATTAAATACTTGTGCATATTTCATTTCCTATTCCAGAGGTAGGTGAATGGGAAGAAAGGTGGGAATGGTGTTTTGTCTACCAAGTTTCAGGGTCTGCCACAGTATAAACCAGGATATTTCAAAATAGCTAATAATACAAGATAGACTGAAAATGATAGGCCATGTGAATCCCAGTGGTTATTAAAAATTCTATTGTAGAAAAATACTTACTTATAAAATTATTCCTAAAATATTCTCAAGTAAAAAATTAACATGCAAAACAATAGATAAGAAAATTTCTAATTTGTGGGTTGGAGTAAAAGAAATTTAGATTTTAAAATTTAGATATATGCAAAAAGTTAAAATTGGAACTTATATCCCCAAAGTGTTGACATTGGTTGGGATTTCCAGGAAACAGACTGAGGTAGGCATTTGCATGCAGGTGGTTTACTGGGGAGTGCTCTCAGGAACAGTACCTGTAAGAAAAGCAGGTCTGGCAGAGGGTGAAGGTGAATTGCAGCATAGGTTTCAACTGGTCTCATGAGATGCTCTAGCACTGGGATGTTTTATATTGTCCCATTTGAGTGACTGTGACTTTGTACCTCTATAATTGACCAGATATTGGATTTGGGCACTTCCCAGAGAGAGGATATAACTTTAGGTGAGGTAATTTCCTTCACAGATGGCAATTTTGGAGAATTCAACTGTGAGTCATCAACAGCCAACATTTCTGGATGCTGTATCTTGGGATCTTGGGAGGAGACCACTGAATCTACTAGAAACATCAATAGTGATTATATTTGGGCTTGGGGATTAAGAGTGTTTTTTCCCAAATATATTACAATGAACATTGAACTGTCCTAAGTATTAAGTGAGTTAAATCAAATAAAGCACTTAGAACAATTTATGGAGTTTATTACGTACATAATAAATTTATCTATAATTATTTTGTATTTTTTGGCGGTACTAGGGATAGAACCCAGGGTCTCATGCATGCTAGGCAAGCACACCACCGAGCCACATCCCCAGTCCTGCTTTGTATTTAGACTTATAAATACAAATAATCATAGCTAAATTTATTGAATACTTAATATACATGTAATTTAAAAAGAAAACATAAATGTAGATACTGGGAAGAATGAGTGTGTGATAAGATTTAAAATAAAAATGCACAGACTTTGCTGTTCATTTTATTTAATTCTGTCTTATCTGACCTATGAAATTCATTCTTATAACATTGTTTCTTCTAGCACTGTCCAACATAATGTTTTTGATGCTGAAAATTTCTGTATCTGTGCTGTTTAATATTAAACATCTATAACCACATTTACCTCAACTTGTAGGAAGATTTGTGATAGCACCTGGCACACAGTTAGTGCTAAGTCAGTGATCATTTTATTACTGTTAGCATTAGGTTCAGAAAATAAATCAAGAAAAAGGAAGTGAGTCCAAATAATATAAAATTTCAGTAGTAATTAACTGGCATGATTAATAAACTGTAAAATCATTTTTATGTACATCGCTTCATGTATAATGACCACAAATAAAACTTGGTCCATTACTTTTCAACTAAATGATAGAATAAATGCCTTGCCCTGTTCTTTCTTTCTTTTTTTTAAGCAAGAGGGACAGAGAGAGAAAAACAATCAATTTTTTTAAAATTTATTTTTCCATTTGGCCTTCGTTTCCTCTGACACTGAGTTGTATATGTGGTGCTGATGTTTGAACTCAGGTTCCTATGCATGAAAGGCAAGTGCTTTAACTGCTGAGCCACTGCTCCAACCCCCCTTGCCCTATTCTTAATGTCCCTTTGCCCCCAAAATGGGTTCCTGCAACTAAATAAATGATTTTGTCACTGATATTTGTTACTGTGGATATGTTCAAGGACCTGTAAAAAGCATTATCAAATCAATGGTATTAAGCAGAACTGTTTTTTAGACTTAAGAGAGATTTTGGCTGAAATTAAGAAGACATCATGCCATGCTATACAATATTATTATTATTATTATTATTATTTTGGTGCCGAAGATTGAATCCAGGGTGCTTTACAAGTAAGTTACACCCCCAGTCTTTTTTTTTTTTTTTAAGACAAGGTCTTACTAAGTTTCTGAGGCTGGTTTTGAACTTGAGATCCTCCTGCTTCAGCCTCTCTAGAGGCTTGGGATTACAGGCATGTGCCACCATGTCTAGAATGAAACAACATTTAAAAATACTATTGAAGAAGTTAAATGTTTCTATCTTTAGATATTTTTAGGACAGATAATTTTCTATGTTGTAAATTCTATCATTTGTGGTAGCCAGTCTTTAGGACAGCCTCCAATGATCCTTGCTTCTTAGCATTCTTGCCTTTCAACAGACTCCTGCTTAATATGTGAATGCCAAGGCCAAGTCATAAAAGGCAGTGATGTTCCTGCTTTGGTCTCCTACATTAATCATTTGTTTCAGCCAGTTGCCATGCTGTGAGGACACTCAAGCAGGCCTGTGGAGAGGCCCATGTGGCTAACAGTCTGTGCCAACTCACCAAACTTGTGAGAGAGTCAGTCACCTTGGAATTAGATTCTCTAGCTTCAGTCAAGTCTTCAAATGAATGCAGCCCTGACATCTGACTGCAACCTTGTAAAAGCGAAAGAGAGAGGGAGAGGGGTGGACTGCCCAAGGCACTCATGAATTCCTGACTCAGTGAAATTGTAAGAGATAATAAATAATTTTTATTGTCTTACATCACTAAGTTTTGGGGGTTCCTTGTTATATGACAACAGATATCTAACACATCATCCATAACAAGTATTTATTGCTGCTGTACAAAATATCCTGCTTATTGGTCAAGCCATATGATCAAAGTAACCTCTTTTTTAATAACTTTAATGTTTTAACAGCTTGATACATTGTTGGAGTCCGGACTCCAACATGAGGCCCAGCTGGCTTGTAAAAGATTTGGTGGTAAACAACTCTGTCCCAGCAGGTTTGTATCTTCCTTAGTGACATAATGCCTGACTGCATGACTAAACCATTAGGCCACTCTTTTGTTACAATTGTATAAACGTGTTTGCACTGTACCTCTATTGGTTATTGTAATGGATAAATAGAGTAGCAACTAGTCAGGATAGAAGCATAGAAGCAGCATGGTAGAAGCAGAAGAAACAGCAAAGAAGCAGCAGCAGCAGCAGCAGCAGCAGAGACGGCGGAGAGATCAGCAGCGGTAGAAGGTGCAGGTAGCAGCCCCAGCCCCAGAAATAGGGACTCTAGCACAGCAGTAGAAACGGGGACTCTAAATGTGAATAGCCTTGACTCTAAAAAGAATGTTGTAAGGGCCTTGCCTCTAAGAGAGGGAAGGTGGGAAGCACCTGGAGGCCTTTAGCTGCGGTAAAGGGAGAAATAAAGTGCTTGGAGAACTCGAGACCAGTGAGTCTGTTTTAATCTCAGTTCACCTTTGAATGAGAGTGGTCCGGTTCCTGCTGGTTGGGTCCGGACAATACATCACTAACTCTACATCTTCTACTGTAACATTCTCACAAACGTGAAGAATTAGTCAATCAAGTATTTAATGAACATCCATTAAATTCAAGATGATATTCTAATTACTAGAAACATACAGCCTCCTAAGACTGCAACATGAAGAAATATAAAATGTGAACATACTAATAATGAGTCAGGATATTAAAGCAGTATCCAAAAACTTCCCACCAAAGAGCAATACTAGGACCAGATGGTTTTATAAGTGAATTCTATTAAAAAATAATGCAAATCTTACTCAAACTCTTCTAAAAAATTCAAGAGGAGGGAATACTTTCAAACTTATTTTATGAGGCCAGCATTACTGTCATAGTAAAGTAAGACAAGGAAACTATAAGAAAAGCAAATTACTGGGGCTGGGCTGGAACGGTGGCTCAGTGGTTACGGCACTTTCCTGGCAGGTGGGAGGACGTGGGTTTGAACCCCAGCTTCACATATACAATGAAGTGTTGGAGCAACGAAAACCACAGGAAAAACTAAATAAAAATTGATTCTCTCTTTCTCTCTCTCACTGTCCCTCTGTCTTATAAAAAAAAAAAGAAAAGCAAATTGCTAATTACAAACCAATATCCCTAATGAACATAGATGCAACAGTTTTCAACAAAATATTAGCAAACCAAATTCAACACCACATTAAATGGATCATACACCAGGATCAAGTGGGATCCCTGAGATATAAAGACAGTTCAATGTACATAAATTATGTTATATCACCCTGATGGAACTAAGGATAAAAATCATAAAATCAATTCAATCGACATAGTAAAATATTTGACAAAATTCAACATCCTTTCAGGATTAAAAAAAATTCTCTATGAATTAGGTATGGAAGGAATGAATGTACCAGAGCAATTAGGTAGGAAAAAATAAAAATCATCTAAGTGAGAAAAGAAGAATTAAATTGTCTATACAAATGGCATACATAATGAAAACCTCAGACTCATCAAGAAACTGTTAGGACTAATTAATTCAGGAAAGCTGAAAGATTCAAAATCAACATACAAAAATCTGTTGCAATTCTGCACACGAACAAACTATCTGAATAAGGAATTAAGAAAACAATCTTATAATACCATCAAAAACAAAAATAAAATACTTAGGAACAAACTTATCTTTTGGGGGTGAAAGATTTGTACAATAAAAATCATAACACTGATGAAAAAATTGAAGTAAACACACAAATGGAAAGACTTTCCATGTTATGAACTGAAAGAATTATTAAAATGCACATACTATCCAAAGCAATCTCCAGATTCATTGCAGCTACCATCAAAATTCCAACAGAACTTTTTCACAGTAATAGAAAGGCAACCTAAAATTTGTATGGAACCACACAATACCTGAAATAACCAAAGCAGTCTTGAGAAAGAAGAACAAAGCTAGAGTCATTGTACTTCTTGATTTCAAATTATATTACAAAGCTATATTAATCAAAATAGTATAGTGAGAGGTACTTAGGAATGAAATTGACCAAATCATGTCATGTGCACGTAAAAATATGTAACTATGAATCCCACTGTTATTTGTATAACTGTTATAATCCCACTGTTATAATGCACTAATAAAAATTTTTTAAAAATAGTATGGTACTTTCAAAAAGCACATATGCAGACCAATGGAACAGAATACAGAGTCCAGAAATAAACTCCCCAATATATGGTTAATCTTCCAAAAATTTTTTTAAAATTTTTATTTGTTATTTTATTTATTTATTTAGGTATCAGGGATTGAACCCAGGGGTGTTTAACCACTGTGATATATCCCCAGCCCTTTTTTTTCTTTTTTAAAGAGAGTGACAGTGAGAGAGAGAATCAATTTTATTTAGGTTTTCATGTGGCTTTTTATTGCTTCAACACTTCATTGTGTGCATGGTGCTGGAGTTTGAACCCACATCCTCACCCAAGCCAGGAAAGCACTGTAACTGCTGAACTACCCAACTCCAGACCCTCCCCAGCCCTTTTTATTTTTTATTCTGAGACAGGGTCTAAGTTGCTTAGTGCCTTGCTACATTGTTGAGGCTGGCCTTGAACTTGCAATTCTCTTGCCTCAGCCTCCCAAGTCACTGGAACTACAGGCATGTGCCACCATATCCAGATGGTTAATAAATCTTTGACAAGGTAACCAAAATATGTAATGGGGAAGGGAAAGTCTCTTCAATAAATGGCATTCAAAAAACTGGATACCGACATCATCAAAGTAATGAAACTGTACGCTTATATCACACACAAAAATTAATTTGAAATGCATTAAAAACTTAAATTTAAGACCAGAAATCATAAAACTCATAGAAGATAACAGGAAAAAATCTCCTTAACATTGGTCTTTATAACAATTTTTGTGAATATGATACCAAAAGCACAGGCAACAAAGGCAAAGATAAATAAGTGAGGCCATATCAAACTCAGGAGCTTCTGCCCTGCAAATGAACCAACTAACAAAATGAAAATGCAACCCATGGTCCAGGAGAAAATATTTGCAAGCCATATCATCTGATAGGGAGTTAATATCTAAAATACATAATAGCAAAAATATAAATAACCTGATCAAAAAATGCACAGAGGGGCTGGAGCAGTGGCTCAGTGGTTACAGTGCTTTCCTGGCATTCACAAGGATGCAGGTTTGAACCCCAGCACCATGTACATAAAGAAGTGCTGGAGCAACAGAAGCCATGTAAAAAACTAAATAAAATTGATTCTTTCTCACTATCCCTCTCTTTTTCTTTTTTCTTTTTAAAAGAGAGAGGGACAGTGAGCAGGGGAGAAAGAGAGAGAGAAAGAAAAAATCATTTTTTTTAAAGAGAGAAGGACAGTGAGAGAGACAGAGAGAAACAACTTTAGTTTTTCACATGGCTTTTGTTGCTCCGACACTTAGTTGTGTACATGGTGCTAGGGCTTGAACCCAGGTCCTCGTGCTTGCCAGGCAAGCACCGAAACCGCTGAGCCATCGCCCCAACCTGAAAGAATCAATTTTTATTTAGTTTTTGTGGTGGGTGGCACCTGGAGGCCCCGCCATGCAGGCAGCTTTAATATGGCGGCTGGCGGCTGGCCAAGCCTGGTCAGCTGATCTTGTGCTTCTCCAGGTTCGTATGCTTGCAATATCTGACCACCTAGGGACAACCAATAGGAGCCGGCAGAGTTTTCTTCCTCATAGCAACAACCTGCTGATAGGACTACTTTCGCTATATAAGCAGTGTAACTTCCTGATTAAAGAGAGATCTCTATAAGCAATGAGAGTGTACGTGTCGTTACTGGCGCCTCGCTGGGCGAGCGCGTCAAGTGGCGGCCTGTACAGGGAACGCGTAAACCAATTGTAAGTATTAGTGGTAAGTTGAAATTTAACCAGCAGACCCTGTTTTAACAGGAGTAGGGACCTCGAGGATAACGGAAGAGTCTCTGCTGAGGGACTAAGCAAGTGGCTGCAAGACAGCATCAGACGTCCTTTAGTAGACGAATTTGTGTCAAGTTGTAACTTTTTGTGTGTTTGTGGTATTGTTGTGTATTTGGTTTCCATGTATTTTTGTGATAGCTATCTTGGAAGGACTTAAGATTAACAATGGGATCAGAAATATCACGGATCAGAATGGAACGGCCTCTTAAGGAGATGTTAAAAAAGAATGGAACGCCTCTGAAAACGGCCACCGCCCGAGCGTTCCTCAAAAAGGTGGAGAAATGCTGTCCTTGGTTTTTAGAAGAGGGGCTCCTGAATATCCCTCAATGGGAGCATTTAGGAGAGGAGTTACCTAAGAACAATGAAAAGAATCCCCTCCCAATAGGGACCTTACCTATATGGGCTCTGGTATGCTCCTGCTTGAATTCCAAGCGATTAGACAGGAGGGAACAACTTAGGGAGAGCAAACAAATTCTTGAATATCCAGTATCGGTGTGTGGTGGATGTGTAAGCTACGTGGTAACCAGTGTAAACAGATGGCAATTCTACACCAAGCTTTGCTAGCCATCCATGCTGGCCACTCCCCTGAAGTATGGCTGAGTATGCTAGACCGGTAGTCAAAGACAGGTAAGACCAGGTAGAGCACATATCAACAAGACAGGGATTGAAGAAGTTGTACTTGAACACCCGATGACGGGTAAGAATGTAGCTCTATCCTGGCAACCTACAACAGGCACAGTGTCGTCTTAAACAAAAAGGGGGAGATGTGGCGGGCGGCACCCGGAGGCCACGCCATGCAGGCAGCTTTAAGATGGCGGCTGGCCAAGCCTCGTCAGCTGATCTTGTGCTGTTCCTGGTTCATATGCTTGCAATATCTGACCACTTAGGGACACCAATAGGAGCCGGCAGAGTTTTCTTCCTCATAGCAACAACCTGCTGATTGGACTACTTTCGCTATATAAGCAGTGTAACTTCCTGATTAAAGAGAGCTCTCCGCAAGCAACAAGAGTGTACGTGTTGTTATTGGCGCCTCGCTGGTTGAGCGCGTCAGTTTTTGATGTGACTTTTGTTGCTCCAAGACCTTCCTGTATACATGGTGCTGGGGATTGAACTCGCATACTTGCGCATGCCAGGCAAGCACTATAACAGATGGGCCACCACTCCAGCCCTATCCCTCTCTCTTAAAAAAAAAAATACATAAATAAAAAGGCAGAGACCTGCCCCATGCCTGTAATCCCAGCAACTCAGAAGGCTGGGGCAGGAGGATTCCAAGTGCAAAGCCAGCCTCAGCAATTCAGCAAGGCCCTGAGTCAAAATAAAAAATAAAAAGGGCTGGGAATGAGGCTCAGTGTTTAAGCAACCCTGGATTCAATTCCTGGTACCAACAACAAAAAGAAATAAAAAACCCAAACAAACAAAAACCTTAAAGGGCTGGGGATATAGCTCAGTGGTAGAGCACTTGCCTAGCATGTACAAGGCTCTGAGTTCGATCCCCAGTACTACCAAAAACAAACAAACAAAAAGGAAATACAAATATCAAAAACAGAATTGTCATATAATCCAGCAACTCCACTCCTGGGTATACATCCAAAGGAAATAAAATCTACATCTTGAGAAAATATCCACACCTGTATGTTGTAGCCTTATTCACAATGGTCAAGATATGCAAATGATATAAGTATATTGACACAGATAAACAGATAAAGAAAATATGGTGTATATATATTTAGTCACAAAGAGAAAATATTATTATTTGTGACAAGGATGAACCTAGAGGATGTTATGTTACATGAAATAAGCCAACACAGAAAGAAATATATGTGTTAACTCATTTAATGTGGAATTTAAAAAAGTTGACTCAGTAGTAGAGAGTAGAATGATTGCCAAGGTTGGAGGGTGGGGGAAATGGCAAGATACTGATCAAAGGGGACTTATTTTCATTTATAAGATGAGTAAGTTCTAGTGATCTGATGTGAATCATGGCATCTACAGTTAATACTGTAATGTATGTATACTTGAAATTTGCTAAGGATTTAGATTTGAAATGTCCCTTGCCCCCAAAAAAGATAACTATGTGAGGTGACAGATGTGTTAACTCACACACACACACACACACACACACACACACATACATATGTACCTTGTGTGTGTGTACATATATATATAGTCTAAGTGTTCTGTTGAATGAAAGGTCTGATGCTAATAATAAAACTAACAGTAATGATAGGTATTATTGATATTTGTTAAGTTTCTACTTTGACTTACTGTTTCAGATATTTAAATACATTCTCATTAATATACATTGCCAAATGTTTTTCAGAAATTTTGTACCAACTTATACTCACATTTGTAGTGTAAGTACAGATTCATTTCATGCTTATTAGTACTTTAAAAAGTTTCTTTTGGGGGCTGGAGTGGTGGCTCAGTTGTACAGCACTTTCAGGACATGTGTGAGGACCTGGGTTTGAACTCCAGCATCACATCCATGACTAAGTGTTGGAAAAACAAAACAAAACAAAAAAACAGATGAAAAAATTTCTTTGGCTAATCTAATAGATGAAAATGGAATATAGTAGTTTAATCTGCAATTCTTTGATTACTAGTGATGTTAGCTGTTTTAAAAAAAGAATTAAGGTTTATATATCCTTTAGGAACTTGTATATACATGTGTTTTTATTCTTACTGATTAGAAAGAGCTTGATATGTTATAACATTAAACATTAAACCTTTGTTTGACATATGTTACAAATACTTTCCCCCAGATTGGCATCATGTTTTCTTCCACATGTAAAAATTTAATATTTTTATTAATATTTATATAGGTTAGTCATTCCTTTGTAAGTTGTAGCAATTCTTTCAAAATTATAAGGTTTTTCTACTTGCATTTTTTCTAGTTTTTTAAAATTGTGCTTTAAAAATACATTTAATTTTTTTTTGTTAGAAGAAACAAGTTGATCACCCTTTTTTCCACAGTTAATCATGTCTCCTTCGCTAAAATTAAGATTTTTTTAACCACTGATTTATGTTGCCACCGTTATTATGTAAGGAATTCATACATTACATGTGTAGGCTTGTGTGTTTTGTAATCTCTGTTAGTTTGGTGCTAGTAGTGCACTTTGATTACTAACTTATCTTTCTTCATTCATCAGGAACCGCTACATTCTTCTTCAGGAAGCCTCCCAGATTCTTCCAAAAAGATATGATTACTCTGCAATCTTTATCAGGTACAAAATTTTGCCTCATAAACACAATAATATTGATTTTATTCTGTTACATTCTTGAGGGCATGTAACAGGGGCACAACATATAGGCATTAAAATTTAAGCGGGATTTGGATTAAAAGGTAGGTAGTGACGGCGGAAGAGCTGTGCTGTCCACCACGCAAGGACTGTAATCTTTCAGTGAACCTCGGAAGCTCACCACGTTGAGGAAAGAGAGAGGTAAACATACTCCATTAAACGCAGTGTGACTTACAAGGAGGGAGAGAGGAAAACTCAGCAGTGGGCCGCGTTTCAAAGCAGTGGACATATGTACGAGCCGGGTTCATGGTCCCCCACAAACGTGAAAGGGAAATTGTAATTAATCTGAACAACAGAGTGCACCAATTTACATTAATTTATCCTTCATTCTGAGAACTCCTCAAGGAGGCTCGATGGAGTTCGGGCAGGCTGGGCAAGCTGAAAAGTCTGGGAGCTCCGCGCGGGGCTTGGCAGCACCCACCAGGCTCGCCTAGAACCTAACCGAGGAGGCGTGATGGGGTGGAAACCAGAGGATGCGGACCAGGCGGACCTTTACCTGCTAGGCTTCTCATCGCAAGCCACTTACTGCGTTGGCTTACAGGCACCAGGTACCGACTAAGGCCCCTGCGAAAGTCAGCACAACTCCAGGTACAACTCTCGGCTTCTGGCTCCGCCCCTCAGCGTCCAGCCCTGGAGGGGAAGCCAGAACTGACGTCACGTCAGCGTGGCGTCATCACAGGGCGGGGCCTGTAGCGCCCCTCAGAACTCGGGCTCCACCGAGCCGCGCATTAGCTGCCTTCCACGTTAGAGGGTCCGATCAGTCAGACCTGCTTCAAAGCGCTTAAGAAGTTCAGGGGCGGCTACCTCCCTCCTTCTCGGCCCTTAACGCGTGTCTTCCCGGGCTCTCCGGAGCAACCTCGGCGGCGCTGGGGGAGGTCACGCGCACGCACGCTGGTGCGCGCGCTCGTTCCCTCAGAACCCGGAAGTGCGAGGGAGAGGATAGCCACGTGGGCCGAGCTGCAGCGCAGCTCGCATGGGGGAGTCTATCCCGCTGGCCGCCCCGGTCCCCGTGGAACAGGCGGTGCTGGAGACGTTCTTCTCTCACCTGGGTATCTTCTCTTACGACAAGGCCAAGGACAATGTGGAGAAGGAACGAGAGGCCAACAAGAGCGCGGGGGGCAGCTGGCTGTCGCTGCTGGCGGCCTTGGCGCACCTGGCCGCGGCCGAGAAGGTCTATCACAGCCTCACCTACCTGGGGCAGAAACTAGGTACCTCCGCCCCGCCCCCGTGCCCCTTGAGGAAGGAAAGGGGGTGTATGCTCCAGTCGGCAGTGGCTTGGGTTTCCTGTCTCTGTTGCTCCTAGCTGCAAGTTCTACTCGGCACCCCCAGGTCGCCTCCCACGGTTCCTTTCCTTCCCAGGCTTCCACAAACCCCGCCCACCGGCCTGCGTCGCCGATAGATTGACCGACTGGGCGGTTGTTCTTAGCAGGGCTGTGCCTGGAACCCAGAGGGTTACCATTTTGCTGGGTGCAGGGGTAGGTGACAAAAGTGAGACGTTAACCAAACTCCTATGCCTTCGTTCTCCCAACTAGTAACACTGCTGTCAGAGGAGCAGAACTTGGCTTTACAACCAGGTTGTGTTAATGAACACTATTTGGCCTCTTAAGGGTAATGCCCTTAAGTGATGACAGATGGAGTCCTATCCCTTCTTCATAGTGACTCAGTACGTATTTAATGAATAAACAATAATAGGTCAATACTGGGCAAGAAAGGCAAGAAATACACCGAACACTAGCATGAGGAGACCTAAGAGGAAAATGGTAAATGCTCTTAGTACCCCCTGTAACGCTTGCTCTTGAAAATAGATGCAAAAACTGGTTCACCTGATTTTCAGTAGTACCAAAAAAAAATGTATGTATATATATATATATATATACATGTATATATATATATCTGAGTAGAGACAGAAACAAGAGCAAAGGCTTTATGCATACAGAGTACTACTTAAAATAATAAAGGTTTGAATTCCAGAGCTTTTGGGACCTGTTAGTACTTTGTCCTATTTTAGCTTATTTAATTATCAGAGGCACATTGGGGTCTGGTGTGCATAAAGGACATATGTATACAATATAGAGAATAGAAAGGTAAAATTGGGTGTAAATTCCGTTGGGCTTTCTACAAATGACTGAAGATGACTGCTTACTGAGCTTTTGTTAACACACTCAAGGGGCAGAGCTTTGTAAGATCCTTATGCTGTAGCTATTCAAATTTATTTAGCATGTTGATTTACTGGCAAAAACTAGTCAGGTAGTTTTACCTTGGGTAGTTTTTTCCTCCTGTTTTTCAAATAGTGGCACCTCTCACAAATGTGCAATTGCTCTCACAGTGTTATTATCCCTCTTTTTATAGATTAACATTGTGTATGTCATTGTGAGTAGGTGAATCCAAACTGAATGCCTGCCTTTGAACTCTCAGATTTAGTGTATCTTTATAATCTGTTAAAAACATGTATGTATATTATTTGCATGTATTATGTTATATATACATGTACATGTATATATATGAAAATGGGGGGGGAGAGTCTAGCTATAATATTGAAGATTGGTAATATTCTGACAGTTTTGGTTGTTTCCGGACTCTTCCACCTATATATAAAGAATAGTGATTGATCCAAGTGCATTGATTCTTAAATCTTTTTTTTTAAAGCTCATCCATGGGATTTGATGAAAGCTGTAGACTTATTAACAGAAAAATATATGTGTACATAAAATTTTGTGTGTAATCTGAGAAGTTGCAGTTGGATTTCCTGAAACCTATTTATGGACTTCAGTTTTTTAAAAAAATCTGCTGTTCAAGTTGTAAATTGTAGAAACAAAGTTTTTATGTAAACAGACCTGGCTGCCCTGTGTATTAGAACATGTGTATGGGTCTTCTGCTGTCGCTGACTTGGGTTCTGTGTAGTGGCTCTTCTGTAAAGTGAAGAGTTCTGCTTGAACCCCAGCTGGTAGGGGTGAGTCTGAGTGCTATCCTTGAAATTGACCTACACAACAGTTCACACTATGAGACATACCCAGGCACTGTTAAAAAACTCCCGGGCCATCACCTCACTTCTGAGTAAATGTTTAGAAAATGGCACATTTAACTTTAATATCATAACTTACGTGTACAAGTAACAGTGTAGTTAATGTAAGTTCCAGAATTTAAATTTTAACTTTGTGAATCTTAGTATTTTGTACATATTTCTGAACATATGTCAGTGTGATTATTATAGGACCTCATGATTATTAGGTTGACTGTCCATTTTCATAAAAATTAGGAAAAAATTCTATGTTGCAAGTTAAAACGTTCCTGTGTTCTGCAACTACTGTGCTAATTAGAAGGTTTATGTGGTTTTCTTTATAGAGTAAAACAAAATTTATGCATACTTACAAGTCTTTTTCAGCAGTGTTGAAGTATAATTGACTAATAAAAATTGTATGTATTAAAATTGTACAACTTGATGTTTTGACATATGTATAAACATCATGGAATGATCACAGATGAGCTAGTTAATATATCTACAACCTCACATGTTTTCTCTCTTTGTTTTTGTGTTGAGAACACTTAAGATCTATTGTCTTAGCAAGTTCCAGGTACAAAAGTGAGCCTTTCTGACCTGTTTTGTGGCTGGTGTTATTAGTGGAGACTCACAGACTCTGGAGTTCCCTGTATTTCTGTTTGCCTGGAAAAGGAAAAGCAATAAAATTTCTTTTCCCTTATTTTAAAAACAACAACAACAAAAAAACTTATTAGCAAGAAGTTGTATAGTAAAATGCACAAAGTGTTTTATGTGCTTCTTTAATATACTTAGAATTTCATGATATAAGGTGAACTGTTGGAATCTTGGGCATTCATAACCAGAACCCTCTGGGAATAATTCAGAATCATTGTGGTTTGATAAACTTTAAAAAGTATTTGTTTTTATGTAGTCTTTCCATTCCCCCAGATAAGAGTAATCTGATGAAGGCAGGTATCTGTTTTTCAATGCAAAGTTAAAATTTTTACCCAGGAAGTGAGTACACAGTTGAGGTTACTGGGCTATTTGACAAATAGCGATTTGTCAAAGAGTTCCCAAAGCTCAATGATATGTTATTGGGAATTTTCTTATATCAGTTGTAAGTGGAAGGGAAAGAGACTAGTATTATTGAGTATGTGTTTTCCAGACATATTACAAATATTATTTCATTTTGTCTTTTTAATAGCTCTATTACTAGTTTTATGTTAATAGTTCAGACTGATAGTGTCTAGATAGTTTGCACATCACAGCTTTTTTAAGTTTGGGAGCTGGGATTTGAAACCATATCTTTCGGACTTTAAAGCTTTGGGATTCTTTTATTACCTTGTTTCTTTCTTATTACCTGGATTCTTTTATTACCTTGTTTCTTTTTTATTACCTTGATTCTTTTATTACCTTGTTAACCTGAGAGATTTTGTCCTAGACTTAGGCACAGAGCTTCTTTATTATTATTATTTTTTAAGACAGAAGTACAGTGAGAGAGAGAGAATCAATTTTTATGGAGTTTTTCACATGACTTTTGTTGCTCTGACTTAGTTGTGTACATGGGTGCTGGGGTTTGAACCCATGTACTTATACATGCCAGGCAAGCGCCGTGGCCACCAAGCCACCACTTCAGCCCCTTATTTATTCTTATTATTCTAAAAAATCAAAACTAGACAGGATAAGGGCATGGGAGGAATGCAGATCCTCCAGGGTACAGTCCTGTAAGAAATGTGGGTGTAACCATTGGTCTACTTGTATTATATGATTTTTACTGCTATTAGTAGGAGAGATGATGTGAATGTTCTTCAATGTGTCTAAACAGTATATTGGTGGAAACACTTTCAAAGTCTTAGTAGTTTGTCTGGGGAGCTAGTATTAAGGAGCTAACCAACCATTCATGTTTGTTCAGAACAAAGTATTTCCAACCTTGTCAAGAGTGCGAAGATTTTTCTTTTTGCCTGAGATCCCAGTATGTGTTCAAGCATAAAAGGAATATATGTGTGTGTATTCCATTTTCTGGGACATCCTAAAAAATATGAGTCAAAGGAAAATGCAACTCTAAAGCAGAAACAAAATTCTGATTTCCCAGGAATAACAAAAGTGTTTAATGATTTGGGTGTTCTCTTTTGTTTTTTATATGTATATGTGAAAGGAGCACTTTTTAGGACCAAGTCACGGCTATTTTCTAGGTTAATTATGCTGTGAAATAAATTTGAATGCTTATTGAAATTGAATGGTGGAATGAGGGAAGAGTTTGTAGATGGGTTAAAAAAAACCCTGTACAGGTTCACTGCTATACTAAGGAACTGCAGTAGGTATTCATTTAGCTTATTCATCAGTGAAATTATAAATCAAAGTATTTGTATCTCAACCATAGAGTCAGAGAATGTGATAGATACAAACTTGTTGCATTCTGTGGGTTCTGGGATGCTGGGAGGTGATCTGCGCTTCCAGTTTATCTTGTTTATATGTCATGTGCTTTGTCATTTGCTTACTAGGGGGCCAGTCTTTCTTCAGTAGGAAGGATTCCATCCGCACCATCTATACTTCTCTGCATAATGAGTTGAAGAAGGTGGTCACTGGTCGAGGGGCCCTGGGTGGGACTGCGCCTCACGTGGAAGAACTCCTCTCCCATCTGTCAGAGCAGCTCTGCTTCTTTGTTCAGGCTCGGATGGAGATCGCTGACTTCTATGAGAAGATGTATACCCTCAGCACACAGAAATTCATCAATGCTGAAGAACTTGTTGGCCTTTTGGACACCATCCTCAAGAAATACAGCTCCAGGTCAGTGTTAGGCAGGAGGGAGGGAGAGAAATGTGGCAGCCCTCCCAATAAATACCACATAGACTCTTGAGTTTTTTCCCACTCTTAGCAAGATCTATGGAGAAATAACTGTATCCTGTTTTACTCATATTAATCAATCAGCAGGAATACATTAAGTACCTTTGGGCTTAATTAACATCATATTGGACAGATGGCTTCTCTAAGCAATAGCAAAAATTGAGAATGAAGTAATTCTTAAAAGTTGTATGATAAATTGATTTTGCTGCTTTGGACATAGTTCACACAGTAAAAGAATTTTATATAAAACAATGTGACTTTTTAACATACCAGTATTCAGATAACTATTGTCCTTTTCAAAGTAATCAGCTCAGTGAGTTATCCACTTGTTACTCTGATGGAGCTATTATGTAATGTGTGTTGGAAACTCTTGTAATTGCTTTCACAGTCTGTGGTATAAAATTTTGGTTTTCTTTTAAGCTTCTTCAGTGAAGGCAGGCATCCTGCTTTTGAGGAGAGCCTACTTTTTTTTTTTGATGGCCAAAGAGAATTTAAAAAATTTTCAAAAAAATGTTGACCAATTGGAAAATTGCTTTTATTTGAAGGAAATTGCTGTTTATATAGAAATGAGACCAGTTATGTTGCTCAAAGCCTGGCCCAAAACATAATACCAAAGGTATTTCAGAAGCATTGTGAATATCATTCAAGCAAATGACCCAGTTTTACTTTTGTTTCTTTGAACCCTGACATAGTACCTTGTACCTAATAGGTGCTCAATAATTGTATTTCGGAGTGATTGGAAAGTGATTTCTTTGAAGGATACAACCCCTTTGGATATATAAGAAACCCCTGATGTGTTTTCATAAAAAAGAAAGGTGGAGATGTTAATTGATTTTACAGTTTGTAGGAGAGGAGGGTGGGAATATTTGTATATAAGTATATTTTAGCAAAACTGACACATATTGAGCAACTAGTATGTGTCAGCCAATAGAGTATACAAGATCCTCTTATATGTTAGTAAAGAATAATACCAGTTTGGGGCTGGAGTGGTGGCTCAGCAGTTACGGTGCTTACCTGGCATACGTGAGGACATGGGTTTGAACCCCAGCACCACGTACACAACAAAGTGTCAGAGCAATGAAAGCCACATGAGTAATTAAATAAAAATTGATTTTCTCTTTCTCTTTCTCTCTCTCTCTCTCTCTCACTCTCTCACTCTCTGTCTCTTAAAAAGAAAATACCAGTTTGATTAATGGAATGGAGGTTGGGAACAAAATGGGGAAATTAAAAGAGATGAGCACTACCCCTCCTCCCCCCTAGACCGGTACTAGGGATACTGGTAATTGAACTCAGAGGTGCTGTACCACTGAGCTACATCCCCAGCTATTTTTATTATTTTTTGAATAGGGTCTTATTAAAATTGCTCAGGCTGGCCACAAATTTATGGTTCTCTTGCTTCAGCCTCCCCAATAGCTGGGATTACAGATATGTAGCAATGCGTTCAGCTCCGATGAGCTTTTAAGGGCAGGTAGGATTTTGAAAGCAAAGTTAGGAAAGAGAAGAATAGGTGCTTTGAAATGAGAAAATGTTTTCATAATAGAAAAAAGTCTCAGAGATTTGGTTTTTGCTGTAGTTGTCTTCTCATCTTTAAGTCTTGGTTCAAATGTCAGAGAAGCCTTTTTTTACTATCATAACAGAATTATCACTGTTTTATTCTCTGTCCTATTCTCTGCTCTGTTTTCTTCACAACATTGATTGCCATCTTAAATTACCATTATATATGCTTAGAGTATTTCTTTCCTTTCTTCACAAACTAGGATGTGAGCTCCATATCAGCCCCTGGAACAGCCTAGCACGGTAGATGCTCAGTAGATGTTTGAGTAGTATAGTTACGTTTCTGGTTGAAGGTTTGTACTTAATTTGGTAAGTAGTGGGTAAGTGTGATAAGTTTTGAATGAATTACAATGCTCCTACCTTTACCTTAGGCTAATTACTGTGGCCCTGGAGTGTGGAGTAGGATGGTAAAAGTGTGATTTACTAAGTGTAGTAAATCATTAGGGGAGATAGTCTGATAATGGTAATGGTTTCACATGGTTGCAAGACAATAGGAAATAAGGCAATGACAAGAGTCTATAAGTCTTGGCAGTAGGATTGTAGGATTAATGAAAAGTTGCTATCAAAGATGATTTGTAAGGGGGCTGGAGTGGTGCCTCAGTGGTTAAAGCATTTGCCTGGTATGCGCAGGGAACTGGGTTCAAATCCCAGCACCATGTATACAACTAAATGTTGGAGAAATGAAAGCCAGATGAATAAATAAGTAGAATTGATTTTCTTTTTCTCTCTCTTTCACTCTCCCTCTCTCTCAAAAAAAAGATTTTGAGGTTTTACTCCACTAATGATAATACCATTTATATAACTAAGAGGGCAAGAGGAGCTGGTTTACAAAGAAAAGTAAAATTTGGGGTCAAATTGAGTTTGAGTTGCTAGCAGATTTTCAAGTAGAAATTCAGCAGGCAGTTGGAAATTGGGATCTAGAGCTCAAATGAAAAGCCAGAAGTGGAGAAAATAATTTGGAAGTAGACTTCATGCAGTTTTTCTGTTTCAAAGCTAAAATGCCAGTGTTTCTTTAATAAAGCAACAATTGATTATATAGCTTGTGTGAAAGGAAGGTAGAAATATTTATTTTTTTGGGGGAAAAGGAACTGGCATCTATTGACAGCTACTGTGTGCCAGACACTATGGTATTGCAGATTCTCATACATGTTATCTGATTTGATAATGCTCCTTTTATGGAATGATAAAGAAGTTAACCATTTTACTCAGGAACATTTTTCCCCCACCCCCGACTTCTTTTTCTTTTTTCATTTTGGAGCTACGAATTAATCCCTGGACCTCATGCTTGCTAAGCATGTGCTCTACCAGTGAACCACATCCCAAATAGAGCTTAAATTCTTTGATGAATGCAAAATTGTGTGTATAAACTATTGAGATGTTTCTTATCCAGTCCAAATAAGCAATTTCCTTTTGTTGATCATTTTGCAAGTCAGTAAATAAAATTGGTTCTTCAAGAGTCATAGTAATAAACACTTAACTATATTTCTCTGCTAGGAATATATGTGTGTACTACATAGAAAGCTGTAATGTACCTATTCTCTCTGAGCACAAGTTTGGTTGATATTTATTTATTTATTTTTTAGAGAGAGAGAGAGTGTCAGTTTTATTTATTTTTTCATTTGGTTTTTGTTTTCCTGACATTTAGTTGTGTACATGGTGCTGGGGTTTGGACCTGGGTCCTCATGCATGCTAAGCAAATGCTCTGCTGCTAAGCCACCTCTCCAGCCTGGTTAATATATTGTTAATTCTTATTATTTCTTTATAAAATTTTCCCCTATTTATTTTTTAAATTTTTAATCCAGTGTAAAAATTGCAAGCATTGTGTAATGAACATAATTACCATATGACCAGCAATTCCACTTTGAGATATATACCCAAGAATTGAATTGTGGTGATGACTGCACTGTTCTGTGATGATACTAAACCATGTAATTGTACATTTTCAAAGGTTGAATTTTATGGTATATTTATGATATGTGAATGAAATGCCAGAAATGCCAGTAAAGGTGTTACTGAAAATACAAACAGTTGTTCAATGTACTTAAAAGTGTTCTTCATTTAAGTTCACATATTGTTAAAATTTTCCATGCTTGTTTCATTTCTCTTTGTATATAATTTTATTGTTTTTTAGAAGAGACAATCATCTTGTATCTTACTTCCAAACAATAAAATTATATACAAGAGGTAGAAATAAATAGTCAAGGGTTGGAGATATGGGCCAGTGGCAGATCACTTGCCTAGCATATGCAAAACCCAAGGTTCAAACTCCAGTACCACACACACGCAGAAATAAAGTCAAATTTATATTGACTATAATATAAATATAATTTATATTATATGATGATAGAAAACCAATGTTGATGGCACATGCATACATATACTCCCTAGGAGGCAGTGGCAGGGCTATCACTAGTTTAAGGCCAGCCTAGGCAAGAACCCTATCAAACTTACAAAAAAAGAAAGAAAACAGTGTTGAATTTCCTGAGTATAAAAACTTTGTTATGTTTATGCATGTTTTTTAGAATGTAAAATAGATTTCTATAGATTAAAATATATTTTTGTCTTTTATAAAGATACAATTACATAATATAGTTCATATTCACAGTTCCCCAGTTGTCTCACAGTTGCTGAGGCTGGCTTCCTGCCTTGGTCTCCAGCCTCAGCCTCCTGAGTACCTGGGATTACAGGCATGCACCACTGTGCCTGGCTTCTAGATAGCTTTTTAAAAAATCCTTCTGGGAGAAGGGATATAGCTTAGTGGTAAACCACTTGCCTAGCGTTCATGAGGCCCTGAGTTTAATCCCCAGTAAACTTGCCCCCGCCCCCATCCTTTTGGTTTGGGAATAATATACCATTCCATGATTAGTATTCTATAATCACAAGTTTATAGCTAGAGTTTAAATTGACCTATATAAATTTCAATTTGCATTTTGGAAGCACAGTTTTCTTGATCTGGATGCTTCAGTTGACAGAATTCTTACCTAGGGCAGAACTATCATTTCTTTAGACTATATGTTCTTTTTTCTTCAAAAAATGATTTGGTAGGGCTGGAGCAGTGGCTTAGAGGCCACAGTGCTTCCCTGGCATGTGTGAGTACACAGATTCAAACCCCAGCACCACATGTACAATGAAGTATCGGAGCAACAAAAGTCACATGAAGAACTAAATAATAAAAATTGATTCTCTTTGTCTTTCTCTCTCTCTCACTGTCCCTCTCTCTTTAAAAAAATGATTTAGTGATGATACATCTGTTAATGAAATAATTTGTTAGTTTCGTATGTGTAGTTCAACAGGATCTGTTGTTGCCCATTAAAAATTCCATAAGTGAAACCAGTAATAATGACATTTCTGTGGTAAGCACTGTCATAGGCATTTAACTGCCTAGAACTTTTTTTTTTAATTTTTAATTTTTATTTTTAAAGAAAGAGGGACAGTGAGACAGAGAAAAAGAGAAACAACTTTATTTAGGTTTTCACGTGGCCTTCATTTCTCCAACACTTAGTTTAAGTATATGTGGTGCTAAGGTTTGAACCCGGATCCTTGTGCTTGCCAGGCAAGCACCAAAACCGCCAAGCCACCGCTCCAGCCCCAACTGCCTAGATCTTACCCTGAAGAATTAAGCAAGTCTTCTGTGATTTTGTCCCAGCTTACCTTTTCAAATTCATTTACCACTGCCTATCAGATGCCTTAAATTGTAGCAAAATGTTTAAAAAGCTACAAAGTTTTTAAGCAAAAGTAAAACGATCCATAATCTAATGGCTAATCTTAAGTATTAGCCGTTTCTGTCTCTATTTTGGCTCCTTTTTTATTGCTTGTTTACTCCATGTACACTCATTGTCCTTTAATTTGTCAGTTATTGCTACAGTAATTTAGTGTAACAAACCATCCCCAGATTCACACACAGGTCTGCCCCTTTAGTGGGAGTTGCCTGAGCTGCATTCGCCTGGGTACCTCTGCTTAACACTGTTGGTCTTACTGGACTTATTCTTTATTATGATGAGCTTTGGGGCTTAAGTCTCCTCCACGTGTGTTCATTCTGAGCCCAGGGTGGAGATGGGGAGGGAGCTTCAATCCATTAGTGGTGTTCAAAGTACAAAACTGAAACCTTAAACTCATTTTTAATATTGCAGTCAAAATGAGAAGAGACTTCTTTTTATTGTTGTAAAATGGACATAACAAAATTTACTATTTTAACCATTTTTAAGTGTGCAGTTTTGTGGCATTTGGTGTATTTACGTTGCTGCACTGCAGATGTATTTTTATTTTAAAGAGAGAGGGACAGTGAAAACAAGAGAGAGAATCAGTTTTATTTAGTTTTTCATGTGGCTTTCATTGCTCCGACACTTTGTTGCATACAGGGTGCTGGGGTATGAACCCGTGTCCTCATGCATGCCAGGTAAGCACCATAACCTCTGAGCCACAGCTCCAGCCCCTGCAAGATGTGTTTTTAGTTGGGCTTCTGACTTCTCATGGGCATGGGACCAACATATATCTTTTGAAAGGAACTCCTTGATTAGATTTGTGAAGGGGAAAGGGAGTGTTTCTCAAGTAGAGTTTTGTTTCTCATTAGAATATTACACAAACCTCTTTTATATTTTTTTTCCATTTTGTGGAGCATGCCTGCTTATGTTCTTTCCTCCTTTTCCTCTCTTTTTTAGAGGAAATGTTTTCTGCAATAGTTGTCAGTTTCTTCTGTATCCCAACTCTTTTTCAGGCTTGCTGCCGAAGCTTAGGTGTCTATTTTTAGATTACAATCATTTAACAGATCCCCTATAATATGAGTTGTGAATAACTGTGAGGCACAAAGTAGAGTGGAAACAGGGAAATGACGCTTCGTAATACTAATCTCTGTCTTGGCAGACGTTAACATGAATTTTTAGCTCTTCTTGAAGATGAAAAATAGCTTCGACATTCAAATTCATCTTTAATAAATGTCGAGCATTTAAACACTTTTAGTATGTGTTATGAAAGAGCTTGTCCAGAATTCTTTCTGAAGGTCATACAAAAGAATTCAAGGACAGCATTGGATATAATTGATGGTTTCCAACTGAAAGCAGTAGAAAAATAACAAATATTATTTGTATAGATGGTTGCTGAGTTTCATTTATTTGACTTGTGATTTTTCAACTTCACAATGATGCAAAAACGATGCATATTCACTAGAAACCATAGTTTGAAATTTGGATTTTGAGCTTTTCGCAGGCTGGTAATACATAGTATAGTACACTCTTGTGCTAGACACTGGCAACTTACCACAGTTCTTCGCCACATGGTCACCTGGTAAAAACAACCTATACTCTAAAGTGTACCGTTGCGCAGTGGTGATGTTTTGTAGGTCAGCATTTTTGGCTTACAGTGTTTTCAATTTAGGATGGATTTATTGGGATATGAACATTGTAAGTCAGGGAATATCCGTTGTAGGGTTTTCTCCAACTACATACCATTTTCCTCTGATTAACTATCTTTCTCGGTTCATAGATTCTTTACAGATTTTCTTCATAGCCATGATTATAGGCTGTTGTGAAACTTAATGCTCATAAGTGTCAAGGGCCTGGAGGTTAAGGTAGTAGGAGCTTTTCTTACAGTTCAGAACTTTTAAGAGTTACGGTGCTGCATGTGTGTGTATGTTGTCTTTAACTTTCTGAATGTTTGTTTTCAAACATGTAATGTTTGAAGAGTCCCAATTAAGCCTGTGAACTAGAAGATTTTGAAATCTGGTTTATCTTTTGTGAAAATAAAATATATTTTTATACTTAACCCTCCCAATTTTTAAGGATGTTGAGGATAAAATGTGGATAATAGATGAAAATAATGTTATTTTTATGTGAAAACTATTCTGTTTTCACAGGAAAATCAGTTTCTATCTTATAACATCCAAACTGATATGTGACTTTCTTAATCACAATCTCTTTAATGAGTATATAAATAGATTTTTTTTGGAAAAAACCTCTCAATATATTTGTGATGATTTTCTTCCAGTTGTGTAATTTGTGAACAACATTTTTCTCTTTGACCAGAGCCAAAACAGAGCTGTGTGAGAAGTTCACAGTAACATTGAAGCAATTACATTAGATGTGCTCAGTCCTATAAATCATCTACCATAGTGTCTGGAGCATAAAATATGCTCAGTAAATGCAAATTCTTCCCCCCACCTTCATGTTGGGGTCACTTCCTGCAGCCTGCACAGGTGCTTTGGATCCTTAGGGAGAGTGGAAAGGCTTGATGTAGGCTTCTGGAGAGGAAGCATGCACTGGACCCAGCAGATACTAACTCCCTGGCCATTGCCCAGAAGGAAAAGACTGAGCAAGAAAGCTCTAAGTGTAACAGTTTCCTTAATCATTCTGCTCTGTTGTCACAGAACTTCATTAAGGATCACAACAGATAGAATTAACAGGAAGAGACTGGGTTCAGATTTTAACATAGTCATCACATTTACTGAATTCCTGCTTTTGCTGTCTGTTCTAGGCAGAAAGGAATGAAGGGAGTAGGCAGCTGTTGCTTCTGCTAGAGGAGCTGAAAACAAGGGTGACCATATGTTTCATTTTGCTTGATAAATGATATGGTCAAGCTACTAATGTGGAAGAGAATATTAAGAGACTAGAGGGTGTAGCTGAAGGACCTGACATAGTTTGGGAGTGGGCAGAGAAGACTTGAAGGAAGTGACTATCAAGAGGAGACCTGAGGAATCTGAATGCAGCATTGATGAAGAGGGTCACACTCTCACTTGCCTCAGGGCCTCTGCACTGCCCTTTCCTCCTCTGCCTGGAATGAAGGCTAGTCCCACAATTTTTCCCCTTCCCCCTCAGTGTTACTATTACGTGTGAAGTAGAACAGTGTTTGATGGATAGCAGGTAGTAATCTATGAGTCAGAAGATTAACTTAGTACTAATCTGATCTTTAAAAAACAGTGTGTGTATGTATAAAATGTATAATATATATAGCAGAAAATATCAAATACTTTATTAAAGTAAAATTATGTATGTGTATGTGTTGTACATGGACACAGCATAAAGTGTTTCATACTATACATCATGGTTAAAAAGTTTTTTTTTTTTTTTTAAAGAAAGGACAGTGAGAGAGAGAGGGAGACAGAGAGAATCAATTTTATTGAGTTTTTCACATGGTTTTCGTTGCTCCGACACTTAGTTGTGTATATGGGTGCTGGGGTTTGAACCTGTGTTCTTGCGCATGCCGTGCAAGTGCCATAACCGCCAAGCCACCGCTCCAGCCCATGGTTAAAAAGTTTTAAAGACATTTTGTCTAAGACAAGTAAGAATGAAATTGCACTTAACCTCATAATATTACGCGTTTCAATAATTTATTTAATATCTGGAGAAAGTGAAAGGAACAGGAATGTTGCTCAAGTTGAGAAAGGCCCAGATTATTCCAAGTGTTGTAAGGCCTTATGGATTTAGGGCTTTATCCTAAGATAAACAGGAAATGAACCAAGTTTTGGATAATTTCTTCTTTGGCCATTATTTAGCTTTAAACCAGGTTTAAAAATGAAGGGAATTTGGATTGAATAAGATTGAATAAGGACTGTCTGGAAAATGCTGCCTCTATTTCTTTAATAAACATTTATTGGTTGTCTACTAAGTTGCATATATGTTTATAGTATATACTCTTATTTGTACAATAGATTTAATAATGCCTCATGGAGTTACTATGAATGGTGACTGAGTTTATCTGTTACATGTGCATTCAACAGATACTTTAGTGATATTTTTAAAAAAGAATTTCTACCTCTTCAGGATCATACCCTGAAAAGAGGATGCCTTATTTCTTTCTTTTTGTGGCTGTCATATTTCTTTCTTTCTTTTCTTTCTTTCTTTCGTTTTTTTTAGTTAAGGAGTTGCCTTGTTGTACAATCATAAATACATATAAAGTAACAATCTGATATGCCTCTGATCCTAAATCATGGTTACCCATATTATCACCCAGAGGATGCCTTTTTTTTTTTTTAAAGAGAGAAGGACAGAGAGAGAGAGAGAGAGAGACAGACAGAGAGAATCAACTTTTTATTGAGTTTTTCACATGGCTTTTGTTGCTCTGACACTTAGTTGAGTATGTGGGTGCTGGGGTTTGAACCCATGTACTTGCGCATGCCTGCAAGCACCATAACCACTGAGCCACTGCTCTAGCCCCCGGATGCCTTGTTTTGATGATAGTGTTAGTTATACAATTTCCAGAATAAAAAAATTAAGAAATAATAGCAAATTTGATTTGTCTGTATTTGAAAAGAAGGTAGTCACTACTTTTATTATTTTAAAAAAACTCCATGAGCCAGGTGCTGTGGTACACACCTGTAATCCCAGCACCTCAGGAGGCTGAGGCAAGAGAATTGCAAGTTTGAGGCCAACCCTAGCAACTTAGCAAGACTCTAAGCAACGTAGCAAGACCCTGTCTCAAAATTAAAAAAGGACTTGGGATATAGTTCAGTTGTAAAGCATCCCTGGGTTAAATCCACAGTACCAAAAAAAAAAAAATAATAAATAAATAAAAAATAAAAAAAGAAAAAAGCTCCAAGCTATTTCCATAGAAGTTTATGATGTTAATATAATTCTGAAACGGTGAGGTTATATCAGAATTTTAAAATAAATCATCATAGAATTCTTATATCTTTATTCCCTTCCCTCAAACATCATATTACTTCTCTGGCCACACAGGCCTTTTTCAAGGTAGGAAGCATCAGTGTGGACTAACAGTTCCCTCATTTTTAATCTCTTTGCCTCTGTAGATTTCACCACCCAATCCTCAGTCCTTTGGAGAGCAGTTTCCAGCTGGAAGTCGATGTCCTGAGTCATCTCCTGAAGGCCCAGGCCCAGGTCTCAGAGTGGAAGTTCCTCCCATCTCTGGTTAACTTGCACAGTGCTCACACTAAGCTGCAGACTTGGGGCCAGATCTTTGAAAAGCAGCGGGAGACCAAGAAACATCTGTTTGGAGGGCAGTCTCAGAAGGCCGTTCAGCCCCCACACCTTTTCCTTTGGCTGATGAAACTAAAAAATATGCTCCTGGCCAAGTTTAGCTTTTACTTTCATGAGGCACTGAGCCGACAAACAACTGCTTCAGAAATGAAAGCGTTGACTGCAAAAGCTAACCCAGACCTTTTTGGAAAGATTTCCAGCTTCATCAGGAAATATGATGCTGCCAATGTGTCCTTAATTTTTGACAACCGGGGTTCAGAGAGCTTTCAGGGTCATGGGTACCACCACCCCCATTCCTACAGAGAGGCCCCTAAGGGCGTGGACCAGTATCCAGCCGTGGTGTCTCTGCCCAGTGACAGGCCGGTCATGCACTGGCCCAATGTCATCATGATCATGACGGACCGCACAACAGACCTAAACAGCTTGGAGAAAGTGGTCCACTTCTACGATGACAAAGTTCAGAGCACCTACTTCCTAACCCGCCCAGAACCTCACTTTACCATTGTTGTCATCTTTGAGTCAAAGAAATCTGAACGAGACTCCCACTTTATTTCCTTCCTCAATGAACTCTCACTTGCCCTTAAGAACCCCAAAGTTTTTGCAAGTCTGAAACCTGGATCCAAAGGTTAGCCAGTGATTGGCATGGAAGGTTTTCAAGACTAGAAATTGTGTTCTTAATTGCTCTAATGATCTGCAGTGGTCTGTGACTAGCATTTACATCTATTCACGCTTCTTTCAGAGCTAAATTAAAGACAAATCCTCTGTGTTGCACACTTTATAAGCAATTAAGGCCAATTGAGTTAAGTATCCAAAGAGTAATCTTGGAAGTGATCATGGGCTACTGTGTATCTCCATGGTACAGCAAAATAGTTTCTGTCTTTTCTCCTGTATTTTTCCTCTATTTCATGTAGACTGACTATTTATTGACTTTTGAATTTTTCTTTGCAGATGTTTTTTATTATTCTAAACATTGTGTTCTAATGCGCTTCCAAGCACCTCTCCCTACCCCTCCTTCCTGGAAGAGTAATTGGGGTAAGATATTAATTGGTTATGTTTTCTGGTTAACTTGGAGCTATTTATTTTATAATTCTGACATACGTAATAATTTTTGATGCTAAGATTAGGATACGTCAGTTATTGAAGTTGAAGGTGAACCAGGTTAGTAGTGTAATGTCAGGTTTTAACAGTTCAGGTGATCCTCATGGCAACTCTAATGGCCATTGGTCCTTTTGGGTATTTTTACCTTTATAAAGTTTGAATTTTTCACTGTTTTAAAGTCAGCATAAGCCACCATGTGGGGTGTCTTCAATCTTCTGTATACTATATACTTGACTCTGTTTATCACTCTTCTGCTGAAATCTGTGTTCATGTTTGGCTCCACTCCCTGGTTATTTATAGGCTCAGAAAGCATCAGTCTTGGTTTTTCAACCACTTTTGGTTTCTCACACAATGTAGCCTGCTTTTATAAAATCAAAATGAAGGTCTTGATACCTTGCACTTGTTAAAAAATCAATTGTGCTTTCAAAAGACCTCTTCATAGTTGAGTAATCAACTCAGTACTTAAGCACTTCTGAACTTGGGTTTCATGCCTGCCTCCTACAAATTATGTTTAGAAGCAGTGCCGCATCTTGGCACTTTCTGCCCTGTCACTTTCCTTCAGTAGGTGTTCATGGGGAAGTAGGTGGATCAGTGAAGGCATAATGGACTCTAAAGGTCTTCATTCCAGTGTTATTCATTCAGAGTAATGTTACTACTTGTTCGTTCTTTGAAAGTTTGTGTAAAATATAACAGTCAGATGGGTCCTGTTTCTCATGATTGTGCACTGCCTGTCCACAACAGCCACTCCAGCAACAGTATCAGAGCCAGGGAGCCTCCGAGTCAGTGGAGCTCTGCCCACCTAGTCTGGACTGCCTGGTAGAGCACATACCCGCCTACTTTCTGGAGAGAACATGTGTTTTTCTTTATTTCTTTCTCATCATACGATTTGCAAAAAGCCAGTTTGCTTTAAATAGAAAGTAGTGATTTATCTCTGCATTTTATTCACTCAGGTTCTATAAAAATATGAACAGATTTTACAATGTTGACCTTACATAAAAAATTGAAAACAGTTGGAACTAAAAAGTCAGATAATTTTTCCTTCCTTTAGTGCTTTGCCAAGGAACTGAAAAATATTCCTTGGTGTTCATGTATTTTTTCCCCTGGATAAAACCACCATTAGCCTTAATGATAGGGTCCCCCATGTATCTAAAAGAATATGTGCTTTGGTGGAACACAGGGGCGTAAATAAAACATATGCAACACTTAAGCTGTCAAATGTATACATATTTGAATTGTATATTTTTTAAGCAAAAGAATTTACAAGGAACAGAAGGCAGATGTAAATATTAAAATCTAAGAACATAATTCATAAATCACTGTCATAGACTGTACTGAACAAGTCTTTGAGGATTAAATATTGATATTCTAATCATTTCTTAAGCCCTCCAATAAATTTTTCTAATTATATTAAAAACCATTTTGGTTTAAGTGAAGAAACAGTCATTTTTACTCTCAGGTTTATCCTCTAAATATAGTAAGGAGATGATCTGTAATGCTTGTGTTTTGCTAATTGGAATAATAAATCTGCACATTCCCTGAAGACTGCCTACTTTGAAATTCATTTCTAAACCACAAACTGATAGATTCTCTGGGTGGCTGGGTGTATGGTCAGCACCAAGTCTGCCGAAGGAGTCCCTCAAGGAGTATTTCTTTTAAGGTGCTGTTTGGATATAGGGTGAATGTTTACAGCTGTGTCCTCTGTTGGGTCCAACCTGATATGTCATTTTGGGAAGTGTGAATATAAAGCCTAATTCTTAGCTGAGGAGCCAATACCCTTTTTATAATTGCTTTGTACATTTGGATATATTGGGGGAATTTTTTCTTTAAAGAAATGATTGGTTGATTCAGTCAGGTGATCTTTAAGCCATGTCTACCATTTTGATCTAGCAGCTGGCTTGTGGATTCTGTTTCTTTGGCAAGTTCACCTTCTCTGTCTGTAAAATGGAGATATGAAAACATGGTTTGCCTTTTTCAAAGGATAGTGTAAAGCTGGCCATGAGATTATGCATATAAAAAAGGCTTTGAGGGGCTAGAGCAGTGGCTTAGCAGTTATGGTGCTTGTCTGGCATGTGCAAGGACCCGAGTTTGAAACACAGCACCACATACACAACTAAGTGTCAGAGCAACCAAGGCCACATGAAAAACTAAATAAAATTGATTCTCTCTATGTCTCACACTCTCTTTTTCACTGTCCCTGTCACTCTTTAAAAGGGGGGGGGGCTTTGAAAACTTACTGGGGTTCATACGCTATATAAATAAAAGATAAGCCACTCTTCCTTTAAACTTGACACCTCTCCTGTTCTTTCTCTTCAAGCTCATGGCCAACCTATGCTTAGATATGAATTATGAATAGTACTAAAGAACTGCTTTAGAAGAGGAGTCAGATAAATACCTAGCCAACATCCACTCTTCCTTTCTAGAATCTTTGTGGTTCTTCTCAGATTTTTGTGGTTGTTTGATAGTATCACTTCAGTTCTTATATGTGAATTCTTTTGGTCTGATTGCTCTATTAGTTAAGAGAATTGTCTTAAAGTCTTCAACTGTGATTATGAATATGTGTCTTTTAGGCATTGTCCAGTTTATAACATTAGAGGCTATAGACAGGTTATGTTTTACATTTTCCTTTTTTTTTTTTTAGCTAGAATAATGTCTAATGAAGAAAAACCTCATTTCCCAAATATTTGGTTACATTGAAGTACAATTTATGTAGGAATCTGATTTTTCTTTTTGCCTTTTTAAAAATCAGTTCTTAAAATAACAAATTAGGTCCTTAACATCTTCCAGAGAAGCTGTAGAAGTTTTAAAGAAATATATGTGAATTTATAAGGATTTATTCCTCTTAACCTTAAATTTGAAGCAAAGCAGCCCTTTTAAAAGCCCTTACCTCAAGATACTTTTATGTAAATATGAGTTTCCCTTATTCTGGTTAGTTTTTCTCTCTTCATTACTGCTGACTATTTTCATCCACCTTTTCCCTTCCCACTCTGCCTCTCCCTTCTCCTTCCCTCCCTTCCTTCCTCTGTTTCTGATATTGTCCTCACCAATTCCACTTCACTCCCTGCTCCCTCTCAGGGAGCCAGAACATACCCCCAATGATCTCTGACCAGTTTCGGGGAAGCAGCATCTGAAAGTATTCATTTGATTGTTTTTACAACCAGTTAGTCTTTTTCAGTAAGACAAGAACCACAGGAGGTGGGGAGGATTTAAACTTGATACTAATGAGGTGACTGCAGTGAGGCCTAGCCACTTCATGAACACAGGACCTTTAACCAACTAAGCCAAGCAGTGCTGATTCTCTAGCAGATAATTTGGCTGAAAAAGCGACTTGAAACTAAAATGTTTCCAAGTGTATTTTTCTATGTAATGTTTTATTCAGATCATTCTTAGTCTATTTGTTTTAATTGGTCAGTGTGTGAAAGCATTAAATTATCCCCTGATATTCTTCTTTAAGGAAAAAGATATTTTGCTCCTTTCTAAGTGAGAAAGAAAAAAACCTACCATGTGACTCTTCCAGAAAGCCCTGTAGGTAGAATTTAATTTAGCAAATCCCTCTCTACTTTTCCACCAGGTTCCTGTTACCAGTGCAATTATTTCATGGCCTTTTGCCTGAATTATTCTAAGCAGCTTCTCCAGAGGAAATGAGTCAGAAGAAATAGGCTTGACGAGCTCCTCTGCCTTTGGAGACTTCTCTGGGTATCATGCACATCCATAAGGCTTCATTAATGCAAGTATTTTGACTTGTCTGCATATCTTTTCAATCTGCTTTTGATCACAAGGTCTATTTCTGCGGTACTTTACATTTCAAACCATACAGTATGTGTAAGGTATCTGTGCTAGGAAATGGAGAGAGGCAAATGGGATTACTTTCCTGTAGCACCCTAATATCCAAGCCCAGTGCCCTGGTCTAACTCAAGGAGGGTCCTGAGAGCAACTGTGTGGGAATGGGTTTTGAGAGGGGTGCTTAACATGCAGTGGCAGCAGTAGAAGAGTTTAGGATAGCACCTGACATTGATCTAGGAGAGGAAGATGGTCTGGGTTTTTGCTAACTTTGTCCCTAGGATGAATTTTGCTTTTGCTAGACTGGAAACATCAGAGAAATTCTAGAATGTAGTTAAATTTGAAAACTAAAGCCGGTCATGGTGGCATAGTCTGTAATCCCAGCAGTTTGAGAGGCTGAGGCAGGAGGATCACAAGTTCAAAGCCAGTATCCACAGCTTAGCGAGGCCCTAAGCATCTTAGCAAGATATTGTCTCAGAAAAAACACTGGGGGGGGGCGGCGGGGGGGCTGCGCTGGGGATGTGGTTCAGTGGTTAAGCTCCCCAAGGGCCCAATCCCTGTTACCAAAAAAGGAAAAAACAAAAGAAAATCTGATGATTGCTGGTTCTGAGACTTACAGTGACACAGCTCATTGACATTCTAGTTTAGCCTTAGGCCCATTTACTTTTTTGAATTGACGTAGCAGTACAGGTTGCTCTTTTCTCCCTAGGATCATCCTGGTCTCAGTCACTCCAGGCTGGGCCAGTGTTGGAGCTGTGCCCCCAGCAGAAGACAGGATATGAATGACTCCTTTCTAGTGTTCAGCATTCATTCAACTATTAAAAAATCAACTATTTGAGCGGTAGTGATACAAGTTAACCAAGACCAATGTGGTGCTTTGCTTGGTCAGTGCTTGCAATCAGGTAGGCTGGCTCCAACCACCTGGGTAGTCATGAGCTGAGAGGGCTATAACAAGTCACTAAATTAATTAATTTTTTATGTTTTTATTTTTTTATCAAGTTGAGCTATACTATCATAGGTGCATATAAAGTAACAATATGATATGATGTGTAGTCCTTAAATTTATGATACTTGTATACCTCCCTATGAATTTTTTTTTTTTTTTAAAGAGAGGGGCAGTGTGAGAGAGAACCAATTTTTATTTAGTTTTTCATGTGGCTTTCATTGCTTCAACACTTTGTTGTGTATGTGGTGCTGGGGTTTGAAACCTCGTCCTTTCGTATGCCAGGCAAGTGATGTAAGCACTGATTCACTGCTTCAACCCCACCTCCCTATGAATTTTGGCAAAACTGTCATACTCTGATTTTAAGAAAAGTCAAATATCATTTTGTTTAGGGGTTGGGTTATACCTCAGTGGTAGATTGCATGCATGAAGCCCTAGGTACATTATCTAGCACTGCCAAAATAAGAAAATCATCATTTTGTTTAAATAGTCCCCAAAGATGCATTTTATTATATACTGTAAATGTTGACATTAAAATGAAATATTATTTGCCTCTCTAAATGTGTCTATTAAAATCTTGGTACAATAGAGATTTGATAGCTTCCACTTTGCATATTTAACAATACCTTAACTAGCTTTGCAACACTTGGAAATTTTGTATCATTCCTTTTGCCCCAGAAACTCCCTATTTGCTTCCACAGAATTTTATCCTAAAATGATTCTTTTTTTTTTTTTTTCTTTCTCAAAAGTCTTAAGCTCAAGGGCTGGAGCAGTGGCTCAGTGGTTGGAGCACTTGCCTGGCAAGTGCAAGACCTGGGTTTGAACCCAGCACCACATATACAACTAAGTGTTAGAGAAACAAAAACCAGATGAATAAATAAAATTGATTCTTTCTTTCACTCTCTCCTCTCTTAAAAATAAAAGTTTTATGCTCACCCTGTTAAAAATGACTTAGCATATACTGTATATAAATGTTATATTACCATAGGCTGTAAGAGTTTAATGATACATACCTTAGAAAATTTAATATACACTAAGCATAAAAAGTTACATTTAATTTGGAATATATCTTTCAATGAAATGAATAGATATATTGTTTATGATGACTTGGTTAAAGAAATCGTCTCAATGTTCTTTTCTTTGGTGGACAGAAATTTTTACACCTTGCAGTAATACCCCATATTAAGAATGGTTCCTTGCTTGTTTCTTGATTTTACCCTTCTTGTTGGCTGGCAAAGTATCCTGGCATAGTTATGGATTGTTATAGAGTTGTAGTAGCAGGAATGTCTCCATGGAAGAAAGACACTCTTCCAAGCATGCTCGCTATACAAACATCCTTGAAGGATGGTCCAGAACTAAGGGCAGTTAATGCTTTCTTCTTGAGACCTACAGAAACATGAAAACCCCATGGAAAATTCACTCATGCAACTTCATGAACTTACCGGTGAGAGGTGAGCTTGCGGTCATGTGAGAGAAGGACAGTTAATAAAGGAGAAGGTGGAAGATGTGTAGCCTACTAATGGCACCTTCATAGACTTGTTTTAGGAAAGAGATCATATGGAAGCTGAAGACATGAAATTGGTTTCCTTAATATGATCCCTTTGTTCTTGTATCTCTTGAAAAGTGTTCACATAGCCCAAAATAGGATTGTGATTTGAAGTTCACTATCATAAGGCACTTAAAGGTGAATCCAGGCTGCTGGTCTCTGGGAGTTGCCACGTTCATTGCTGCTTTGGGGTGTTCTTGGTGTTGGGAAGCTCCTTGTGCCCAGCTCCTAAACTTTCGGAGATGTCTGCTTATCAGTTGGTGACGATTGCCTACATTTGTCACCATACATGCTGGTTACAGAGGAAAGGATGATTGGAAAGAAGGACCAAACATGCCAAGGTGAGCCAAAGGTAAGGCATTTTCTGGATTTAAAAAGTTGGGGGGGCTAATAAAGGAAAAGAATAAAGTAAAACTGTCTTTTCCTTTTACCTCTTTCTTTATGCCAATATAAGGAAGCATAAAGTAGATGTGGGGATGAATGCATCTTAAAGAGGAAAGAAAAAAAGTTAAAACAAGTGTGTGTGTGGGGGTGCTGGAGCAGTGGCTCGGTGGTTACGGTGCTTGCCCAGCATTCACGAGTACACGGGTTCAAACCCCAGCACCCATGTACACAACTAAGTGTCAGAGCAATGAAGGCCATGTGAAAAACTCAATAAAAATTGATTCTCTCTCTCTCTTTCTCTGTCACTGTCCTCTCTTTAAAAAAACAAAAAACAAGTTGGGGAGGAGGAGCAAGTGGTCAGGAGTAGTGAAGAGTTGCTATGGTGTTAGGAAATAAAGGCACTCTGCTGTCCTGGTCAGAGCCATGGCCTCAGGAAGTGAGGTATCAGACCCTTTCATTCTAGTGCTTTCCAATTACAGCAAGAGTCCTGACTGGGACCTTGTATCCTCTGCTCATCTTCACTGGATATGTACAATGGGTTCTTACAAGAACCCATTCAACTGTAGCTCTGGGCTCAGTCACAATCTCTGGCACTAGCTTATTACTCTTTCTGTGAACACTGCTTTCCATACTACCTAATAAAAGTAATTTTAATTTAAAAATTAACTCTTTTAAAGGCTGTTATTCCCTATGCTATATTGTACATGCAAGTTTTAATTTTCTAACATCTTGGCCTCCTCTGTTTATTCATTGTCACTTCATATGTATCACACAAAAGGCATCCTGTTTCTTAATTTAGTGAGCATTCATAATGTACTGCATTAGTTGATGGTATGGTTTCCTAACAATGTTGAAATTTTGATATTGTTTTATTTTGGTTTTGGAGCTGATAGGCTTCTGTTTAATTTTCTTATACCTCTTTGAAAGGTCTGAACTCTAGAGATGCCGTACATAAAAAAAAAAAAAAAAAAAAAAAGCAGCATTAAAAGAAAAGCAAAAGCACCATAATTACAAAATCTCCTTTGGCAAGATCTGGAGTGAGAGGACAGTATTCGTAAGTAGCCAGTAGGGGGCGATCTGAAAGCAATGCATAACTCCTAAACTTCCTGTCCATCTTGGCACAATAGGTATTGTTTGGCTCCTTCTGTCAAAGAAAAGCTGAGCAATGCAGAAGTTGTTATAAAAATGACCATTTTTAGTGTTTACAGTTGGGGTTTTCAAGACTTCTCTTGTAGAGACAGGTATTCAGGCAGCTGGCTCAAGAGATGAGTCAGAAACTCTACTGTCATTTCCACTGAATTTTAACCAAAACATTCCAAACTCTTTCCTCATCTGGTGACTGTGCAGTAAACTTCTACTGACTCAGAACCATTCATAAATGATTGTAATTTTTCTGTCACTTCATTCTTGAGACTTTTTTGGTTTATCCTGAGACTCATGTTCCTTCCTTCGAGCTTCAGATAGAAGTCTTACCTTTTGCTAGGTTTAGATCGTAAATGTCCCCCAAAGGCCCTTATGCTAAATGCATGGTTGCCAGTTCAGTGCGGAACCTTTAGGAGATGGGGCCTAGTGGAAGGAAATTATGTTACACGGGATGTGTCCTTCAAGGGGATATTGGGACCCCTGCCACTTCCCCTCTCTTTGCTTGCTGGCCACTGAGGTAAGCAGCTTTGCTCTGCCACGCCCTCCCTACCATGCCATTCTGTCTCACCAGGCTCTAAAACAATGGAGCCAACTGAGCAGTGTCTGAAACTGTGATCCAAAATAAGCATTCCCTCTTTGTAAGCTGAGTATTTCAGGTATTTTGTCTTAGCATCAGAAAGCTCACCAGCATATCTTGCTTGAAGTGTTTAGAAGATGTATAGAGTACTTCTTCACATTTCTGTGGAAGAAAAGAGATTCATATATGCTTTGAGTTCATATTGCACCTCTTCCCAAATGTCCACGAACACAAACACAATTTGCTATTGCAATTTCAGGAGTTCATTGAATCCCTTGTGGGCCCATGGGCCACTAGGATAAAAAGTCCTGTTGGGGAGATGCTCTCAAGGTTCAAATAAATGGTTTAGGAGATATAGCAGGTTTGGAAGGGTAGAATCTTGTTGTAAATAAATGCTGAAGGATTTCACCTGGATATCCTGTAGCCTACTCTACTTTACCTCCTCATTCTTGCTCTACCTGGCATCTTTAGTTTCTCATTGGTGTTTCTTCTATTCCATTGGCTCTCACTTGAAACTTTGGAGTCTTTTTTGTTGTTGTTTTAGCACTGGGGGTAGAATTCAAGGGCACTTAACCACTGAGCCACATCCTCAGCCCATTTTATTTTATTTTTTTATTTTTTGAGAGAGAAAGAATCAATTTTAATTTATTTTTTCATCTGATTTTTGTTTCTTTGACACTTAGTTGTATATGTGATACTGGGGTGTATGTGTGCATGTCAAGGAAGTGCTTTAGAGCTGAGCTATCTCTCAGGCCCCCTGTTTTATTTATTTTTTTTATTTGAGATAGGGTCTTGCTAACTTGCTTAGGGCCTTGTGAAGTTGCTGAGGCTGGCTTTGAACTTGGGATCCTCCTGCCTCAGCCTCCCAACCCACTGAGGTTATGGTTGTACACCATCTTGCTCAGCTGGAGTCATCTTTGATTCTTCTCTTAATGTTAAATCCTTGGAACATTCAACCTTACCTTTCCATTCTCCTTGGCACCTGCTTTCATTTGGGTTTTCTGATAGGACTGTTGGAAATCTTGTCTCTGATCTCTCACTTTCTATTTCTTTGTATGCCAACCACCCTTCTTACCTTTATTAGGTAAGTCTTTGTAAGTCCTCATTTGGTTATATTTTTTCTGCTTTGCATCTTGCCCCTATTTTTTTTTTTTGAGCTGTGATTTTTTTTTTTATTAGAAGAATATAGAAATACAGTTGAGGGGGGGAAACATTTTTAAAACATTAGCAATCAATGGATATAAACTTTGTTATTGAGGGGAAAAGCCAGATCATGGATGACCACCTTGGATTTTATCTATTGCAGTTTCCCCCAGAAGAACTCATGTGTTAAATGGGTAGTTCGTGGAGGAATGACATCGGCTTCTGGGATGGTTCCCCCATCTTCCCAATCTCCAGACTCCTATGAGTTCTTCATATGCCCTCCCTCCCCCTCCCTACACCTCCAAGTATCCTATAGAGCCATCCCCCTAATGCTCTGAAAGTCATTCAATTTGCAGTTTTGTTAGTTTTGTAATCCAGGTGCCTGGTAAGAATGTTGTATAGGTCAGGGTCCTGGGGTACATATGGATCTTTTACAAAGGCTTTGGTGTAGTACTACGGAGTTATTGTTAAAGGATGAACTCATTGTGGCCTTTGGAAAAGTAGAGTATATTTATACCTAATCAGACCTCCTAAATAGGGAGGAGACACAGAATGAGTTAAGTGTTGAAAGGCAAGAATCAGATTTTACCCCGTAACCATTTAATTTGTTCAAATTCTTTCTCCATCTATTCCATTCCTCTCTTTTTCTCCTATCTTCCTCTCCCTCCCTGAATCCTCCTTCCCTTCCTTTTTTAATCCATTGACTAGGACAGTGATTATGTGGGTTGGAGGTTGATTTGCAGAAGCTTGTAAGTTTCCTTCCAAATTGAAAACTCTGTGACCCTGTGAAACAGATCCACAGTATGTTCTTCCTTGCCCTATTGAAGTTGTGTTTTGGGTACTGTTGATTCCTGCACGTCAAGTCATATTTATTTAGCAGAGGCTGTACCTTTGAAGTAGCAACATGCTTAAGATTCCTGTTCAGGTCTCCTGTCTACCTTGTTGTGCTTGTATGAATTGCAGATTCTGTAACTCTTGTCATGTTAAGATAATGAATGTAAAAACAAAATAGTAATTATTAACATTGGTGATGATAAATATTTGCATGCAATGCTTTTCATTTCTAAATGACTTGGAGGAGACCAGATACATCTGTTATTAGTCAGTCTGCCTGAGGGATTCCTCATCGTGGCTCAGAGAATTTCTCTTGGAGAAAGATTCATTTCTGTAGCTGTTGCATTTCTCTCCCTTTTAAAGAAGGCATGGTCCTAAACTTTTTACTCACTTCTTATGGGTTATATCTGTTCTCTTGGTGTTAGCTGTGCTTCAATTTCTGATCTCATGTATGAATTTAAAGTGAATTGATCCTGCTACTGTGGCTAGATAGGAAAATTTTATTATAATGTTTTTTTTTCTTGGAAGGGAAAAACTGAATTTTCTCCAGATGCTCAGACAGATCTGCAAATAAACCTTGATTTTTACAGTGGCACTGTGCCAGGTGACTCAGTAGACATTTTGACTGCCTGTTGCTCTAAGACAGTATTCTAACACTGGTCACTAACATTTCTCCTCTTTTGTCTCGCAGCAGATGTTCAGGTAAATGTTGTTCCATACGCACGCTTCTCTCTGATCACCTTCTGAATATTCTGGATGAATTTGTATACAGTTTTGAGTGTATACTAGACCACAAGGATCAGGTATTAGGTTTTATATCTCTTTTTGCATAGAACTATGTATACAAATGGTACTTAAGAATTGTTTGTCGAATTGAAATCTCCTTTATTCTAATCTCAAACCAAACCAAACTCCTTTTATTATAATTCCCACCCAAAAATAAAAGTTAGCTGGGCACAGTGGCGCATGCCTATAATCCCAGTGACTCTGGTGGCTGAGGCAGGAGGATCACAAATTCAAGGCCAACCTTAGCAATTTAATGAGGTCAGAAGCAACTTAGTGAGACCCTGTCTTAAAATAAAAATAAATAAATAAATAAAAGGGCTGGGGATATGGATCAGTGGTTAAGTGCCCTGGGTTCAGTTCCTAGGACCTAAATAAATATATGTTGTTTTCCCTCTATAGCTTTAAACTAAAAGCATATTGAATTAATTAGGGAGTATAGTCTGACTTGTCATGTAGGTTAATGATCTAAGGATGTATTTTGTAATGAACACTGCAGTGTGGGTATTGTCAGGAGTGTGCAACCCTGTCCTCTCCCCTAGTCTCTTCTTATGCATTCTTCTCTGGCCCTCTCTGAACCCCTGGAATGGCCCATGCTGTGCCCTGTGACTTGAATGCTTTTCCTCACCCTCCATGTTATATAGTCCCCTGTCCCCTCTACCCTGCATCCTTTGGCTCTTGTGGAAATCATCACTTCCTTGGGAAGCCCCAGCCCCTTCCTGCCAGCCTTGCCAGTCTCCTTTGACCGAGGGCTCTTAGGTTCCTTTCCTTTGAAGCCCTGATTGTAGTTGTAGGTGGATGGCCATTCATCCTGTGCAACTCTTTTCCTTTCTGTTCTGTCCAGGGCCCAAGCCTGTTTTATTCACATCCTTTTTATTCACAGCCTTTAGCATCAGGACTGGGATAGCACCAGTGGCAGAGTCAAGGAATGCTTAGGGTTGGGGCTTCCCCATAATTCCTATCAACCCACGCAAAATAGTTCTATTCTTGGATGTGGACTATTGCCATTTGCTCAATCTTATATAAAACATGAATGTGAACTCCACAAGAGCAAGGTTTGTCATTTGTTCATGTATGTATCTTGAGCATTTAGGAGAGTATTTAGTATGTAACAGGTGGTCAGAAATATTTGTTGGATTCATAAAGACATCTTGAGAAAGCTTAATTTTCATTGATCTGTAATAGTTGGCTGTCATGCTCTGCAAACCTGGTTTCAAGGCAAGTTCCTTTCCTTTTTCCCCAGTTCCCCACCTTCTACCTAGATTGCATTTTCAAGTCAGTTGCTTTAGCAACTATGGCCGCCCTCTGGTAGTTTCTCAGTGTGTATTTTATGAGAGTCCACAGCTGGACATTTCAAGGAAGTTTCCTGAAGGTACACACCTAGTAAAAGTGTGGCCAATTAGAGGGAGGGGGTGGGCTAGGGGTGGAATAGATCCCCAAAGGTATGCCTGCTTTTAAGAGCCTTCTAGGAATGTTCATGAATGTATTAGCAATTTGTGTTGAGCAAGTACCAAGCAAATTATCAACCGGGGGAAAAAAGTTTTTCTTTAAAAGCTCAATGGCTTTTTAACAGTACAGCGCTTTTTTTTTTTTTTTAAAAAGCATTTTCACATTGTAAATAATGCTTTATGCATATGCACAAATAAGAGTGCTGCCACATGCAAGAATCCTTCCCCTCTGTTATTTTACAGTACTGTGATTCCCCGCCCTTGTCAGTGGCCTCATCAAATAAAGATAGCAGCTTGTTCTCACCAGAAAACAACATCTGGTTTTAGATGTGGCTAGAATGCCCTGTTGCTATAACAAAGAGTAGATCAGGATTAAACTGCAAGGCAGGGTGGTGGGTGTGGCTCGCATACATTAACACACTTCTAGGGTATTAAGCAAGGAATGGTCTTAATTTTGAGCAGTGGCTTGTTGGAATACAATTTATTATATACCCCTGAAATCTATTTATTCCCTAAAACATTTGGTTTTAGGGACGCACACTGGAGAACTGAAACACACTGGAAGCTAGAAATAGGTCAATGTGATTGCAGACAGCCTTTCTAGCCTTAGGAGCAATGGCTTCCATTGGTCACCCAATCAGAGAGCTTGTCTTTGGACTAATGCTATTCAGCTGGTTACTATGGCAATGATGGAGTACTAGTTGTCATGGTGATGAAATGGAAATTTTGGGGACCAGTTTCTTAGGAGGTAGATTCATTAAGCTCTGTCTTTGTCTTTTTCTTTAAAACTTGACCATGCTATAAAATACTTTTGAAGAAGGTCTGTTTTCATACTCTCTGCACACATCTCAGGATTTATATAATCTTTTCTTATTAGATTTCCTGGCTTAAGTCCTTTCAACTCTGTGATGTGAGTAGACAACCCCTGTCCCCCAGTCTTCTTTTATGGCTCATTTTAAAGAATGACACAGCAGCTACTAGGTTTCTTTTCATCTACTACAAAAGTGTTTCTGCCAAACTCCATTGCATTCCTCTAAAGTTATTCTAGTTGAAGTAGTATAGGTCAGGTTAAAAAATAATGGGCTGTAAATGATAAAGGACACTTTCACAAATGAAATGCAGTCGCCTATTCCTCATGGAATAGATTTGTTCTTTTGGGCAGATTCTTTTGAGGAGCAGCAGAAGCTGGGCTCCTTTCCCTCTTAGTGCTAATGGAGGCTCCATTTCTGTATGTTCAGAGCCCACTGTATGGGCTTGTCCACGGGAAATGTATGTTGTTCACATGTACACAGTCAAGAAATTAATTCAGTTGCTCATTCGAGGGTGCTGAAAAAGAGAGAGTGGTCATATTAACAGTTTGGCTAAATTTGGGGCTCATTCGAGAATTTAGAGAAAATATATTGAATTCATGGATCTCTCAATTTTTTCTGAGATTACTTTTGGTATATTTATATGAACTCTTTGGAAAAGAACTTTTGGCACATTTTTATTTTCTTATTTTTATTTTTAAAGAGAGAAGGACAGTGAGAGAGAGAGAGAGAGAGAGAGAGAAACAATTTTTATTTAGCTTTTCTTGTGGCCTTTGTTGCTCCGAGATATCATTGTGTACGTGGTATGTGGTGCTGGGGTTTGAACTCACGTACTGGTGCATGCCAGGCAAGCACCGTAATTGCCAACAACACCCTGTCCCCTGCCGCACATTTTTATTTTAAGAGTATGCTCCTGTGAATTTTTTTGCATTATATCTGTAGCAGCAATTTTCAAACTTCATTATGCTGAAAGATGTCTTGGGGATTTAGAAGGAATCTCAAAGAGCATTTCCTATAATTTGTAACTATCAATGCAGGTGTATTGTTCCACATGAGATCCTGTGGTGAGGCTCTGGAGGTCTTATTGGATTAAAAACCTGTACGCAAACCCAGGCATGTATGTAAACTCAGGGTTTACAATCCTCCGTACAGCAGGGGCTGGACTTTGTCTGGGGTTCTCCTCTTCTCTGTTGCTTAATGCTTCCTTTCAGTGCCTGTGAATCAGTGTGCTAGGGCTTCTACAACCAAGCACCACAGTTTGGTGGCTTAATCAACATAAATTTATTTTCTCTAGTTCTGAGCCTAGAAGTTCAATATCAGGGTGTCAGCAGATTTAATTTCTCCTGAGGTCTCTGCTTGGCCTGCAGATGGTTACTTTCTCTCTGTGTCCTCACACGGCCTTTCCTTTGTGCACATACGTCCCTGGACACTCTTGTGTGTGTCCACATTTCCTGTTCCTATAAGGACACCAGTCAGATTGGATTCGGGCTCACTCTACTGGTCTCATTTTAACTTAATCAGTCACCTCTTAAAGGTCATATCTCCAAACAGTCACATTCTGAGGTGCTGGGAGTGGGGTCAGATGGTTAACATGAATTTTGCTGTGTGATTGGAGGAGACATTTCAGCCCATAACATCCTGGTACTGGTGGTTGAACCCAGTACCACCGACCCACATCCCCAGTCCTTTTTACTTTTATTCTGAGACAGGGTCTCGCTAAGTTGCAGAGGGTGGTCTTGAACTTGTGATCCTCCTGCCTCCGTCTCTGAGTCACTGGGATTACAGGCATGACCACCCCACCCCACCATTTTCACCACTGATTGTTTCCAGCAACTCTAACCTTCATGAAATCAGACAAAATGAAAGACTATCATTTTCTGCACAGGGTAGGGGTACAGGAATTGTCAAAGGAGTGGAAAGCAATCTCTTTATGTACTTGAGAGCGTAGCTGGGGTTCCTTGCCCTAATAAGATATACACTAGGAAGGATCTATGAGAAGACTGTTACTAAATGAAGATAGTAAGAGCAGATGGGAGGGAACATATGTTTTTAAAGCCTTTTCTTGGACTAGGAGTCCAGTTCCCTTTAGGGGCTACAGACTAAATGCCAATGTGCAAGCTGGACTGATTTTCAGATTTAGATAAGTTTGGGTTTCTAGATTCTCTTAGAAGATCTGGTAGCAGAGCTCACATTTCTATGCAGAAACAATTTCTTATTAATCATCTCAGCCTTTATTAAAATCATTTCCTTGTCTTCACTGAAGCTCTAGCAGATGGGCTTTAGCCAAAGGAGGTAAAGCCAGTGACCACAGTATGTATGACTCCATGGTGCAAGGCCTGGCAGGTAGTGAAGCGGTACTGAGGTGAAAACTGCTCCCCTTGGTTGGGTAGACTTGGTGTGTTCATGGTTCTCCATCCACATATGAATTGTGATTCCACGAAGGTGTCACCAGCTTTATGCATAGCTGGGAAGAAAGTGCACAAGGTGTCACTGCTGATGGTCTTGACATTCCCATTAGGCTCTCTCCCCCCGCTCCCACCTTCATTTCAAGAAGCAGCTTTGGAGGGTGGTAGGTATGGGCTGTAGAGTCTGGACTCAGGAAAAATGGGAGAAGCAATGGTGTCTTCTCGTCTTTCTGTGGAATAGCTCTGAGGGAGTTTCTAGCTAGATCACCTTCAAGACTCATTCTTTGGCTTTCCTGGGGGTCCTCTGAGCTTTTAAACTATAAGGAAATTGACCTTTTGCTTAAATTACCCTGAATCAGGTTGTTGTGCTTATAGTCATGAACACTAATTGATACCCTTTATACTCTGCATGGACTTACTGATCACTGACAAAAAGAATCTTGGTTATAGTGGTGGAGAAGGGGTCAGGTGCATAGCTCCAGAAAAATTAGTATCCAAATTTCTGGAGAGACCCAGAGCCTATCTCATAAAGCCCCTGAGGAGTCCCTCCTAATTTTCATCCCATGACTGCCATGGGTAACAGCATCACTTCCTTGACTACAGAGCTAGAGTTTTTCTTTAAGGTCAACAACTCCCTCCAGCAGCAAATTAAGGCTATGTCCCTTTGCTTTTATAGGGAGGACACATTCACCATGTTCAAATTGACTGTAAGAGAGTTTTCCGCTACTAGAGTCCTACCAATACTGTTGTCTTCACTTTCTTTCCTTCTTTTTTCTTTCTTTCTCTTAAAAAGAGACAGAGAGAGAGAGAGAGAGAGAGAGAGAGAGAGAATATCAATCTTACTGTTTTTCATGTGGCCTTCGTTGCTCCGACACTTCGTTGTGTGCTGAGGTTCCAACCCACATCCCTGTGCACACCAGGCAAATCCCACAACCACTGAGCCACCACTCCAGCCCATCATCTTCTCTTTGTTTAGGTAAGCATGGAAGTGTTTACTGTCAAGAAAAAAAAATGAATTTCTCATGTCCCATATTTTTCTCTTGCAAAGAAGAACACAGAGCCAATATTATTAGTTTTAGAGTTAAATTTTGACCCAAACAGGCATGGAGGTCATTCTGAAATTCACGGACTTGGTAGGGACTTTTGGAAATCATTAGTGCCATTCCTCTGCTTCTGGATTTTGTAAAGTGTATTATGCAAGTAACATGAGTGAGGAGGGGTGTGAAAGAAGCCTGGGAGTGGAGTGGGGAGTGGAGATTGCCAACAAGGACCCAAAGCCCTGTCTCTGATGGAGCATCTCCACTTTCCAACCCCAAAGACACTCTCTCCCTCTCCTTCATAACATTAAAATAACGTTTTAATTTTTCTTTTATTGCAAAGTTAGTAAATTTGTTGCCAAAACAAAACATATATACACAGATAGGAAAATAAGAAATCACCTGTAGTCTATTTGAAGATAATTACTATGAATAATTCAGATTATTATCTGTAATAATCTGAACTCTTGCAAGTGAATGAAACCCAACTTAAACTACCTTAAGTTAAAATAATGTGTTGGACTTAAGTCCAAAGCTGTATCTAGTTTTAGGTTCATCTGCATTCAAGCAATGTCATAGGGAGTTTAAGTGGGCAAGTAAAGTGATGTGCTTCTCTCCTTTTTAGAAGATTATTGGCTTTATTTATTTTTTTATTTTGGTCTTTAACTGTCACTCTTGCTCATCAGAGCAGACAGAATTCTTTCTTAAGCGCAGCGTAAACATCTCCTCTAAAAGCCTGTTCCCCACTGTTACACTGCTGGTGGGACTGCAAACTGGTTCAGCTACTATGGAAAGCAGTGTGGAGAATCCTCAAAAAATTAAAGATGAAACCACCTTACGACCCAGCTATCCCACTCCTGGGAATTTTCCCAAAAGATTTAGAATCAGTGTATTATAGCGATGTGGCTTCATCAATGTTTATAGCAGCTCAATTTACTATAGCTAGATTATGGAACCAACCCAGATGCCCCTCACTTGATGAGTGGATACAAAAGCTTTGGTTCATATATACTATGGAATACTACTC
>PVKS010010032.1:0-61734 GCA_004027875.1 Aplodontia rufa | reverse complement strand
TGCCGGTGAACCTGTTCTAGACTGAAAATACCGCAGGTCAACTTGCAGCCACCCTGCTGAACATCCCAGCTTAGCTCTGCCCACATCACACATGCTCAGAACACCAGCCTCAGACTGCAGCTGGCAAAGTCACCCAGCAGCCCGCTCTACCCCACAGCCCACCATAGTGACAACATGGTGACCCAACTGATGGGAGCTGGTCTTCCTGCCACCACCACATGGCCACCACCTCTGCTGTGTCACCACTGCCCAGCACCAGGAGAAAGGATCGCTCTACGTAATTGCTAGCCTGGGGAAAGACCAAAATTCAGAATATGATGTTTTTATTTATTTATTTATTATTTATTTATTTATTTTTGATACCAGGGATTGAACCCTAGAGTTTGATACCACAGAGCCACATCCCCAGCCCATTTTTTTATTTTTTCTTTTGGGGCAGGATCTCGCTGAGTTGCTGGGGCCCTGCCAAGTTGCTGAGGCTGGCAGACTTAGATCTTCCTGCCTCCGCCTCCTGAGGGCTGGGATTACAGGTCTGCACCATGGGGCTGGGCTCAGAGTACGATTTCTACTGTATGCACGTTGCTTTTTCACCGTCTGAAGTAGAAAATCACAAGAGCGGTCCTTACCGAGTCAGGACAGTACATACTGGGCACACAGGGACACTCGACTACTCAGAGTAGTATCCTCAACACGCCCATTGGGGACACACTGAAATGCAGTCTCAGCACGCAGGCCTGCGAGGGTGCAAAGCCAGCGCTGTGTGGTCCCTTCTCCCACTGTCCGTCATTCCCAGAGCCCTGTTGGGTCAGGTCAAGGAGGTCACAGCCTCCCCTCCATAGGGCCACTGTGGGAGCCTGGGAAGATGCACGGGGTCCTAATTATGTTGGCTCTGGAGTTTGAAGCTGGAGTCTCCGTTCCTTTGTTTTAAAGTTTGGGGCATTAGGGATTGATTCCAGGGGTATTTTACCACCGAACTGCATCCCCAACCCCTTTTCTTCTTTAGTTGTTTTTTCCTTTTGGTTTGGTTTTGTTTTGAACTGAGGATTGAACCCAAGAGCACTCCACATCCTTAGTCCTTGGTATGTATTTTATTATTATGATTTTTTTGAGACAAGGTCTCACTACTAAGTTGCCCAGGCTGGCCTGTAGCTTGTGATTTGCCCACCTCACTCCCCCAAATCTCAGGGATTACAGGTGTGGCCACCACAACCAGCTGTGAGGAATGTTTTAAAGAGGTGAGTCTAGGGGCTGGGAGTGTGGCTCAGTGGTGGAGCACTTACCTAGCACGCAGGAGGCCCTGGGCTCAGTCCCCAGCACTGCCAAAAAAATAAAATATGAACATAAGAGGGGTTGGAGCGTTGGCTTGGTGGTTGTGGTGCCACAACTGCTGTTCCCCCCCCCCTTTTTAAATGACCATAAGAGGTCAATGTCTTTGTTTCTTTGTTTCTTTTTTGTTTTTTTCTTTTTTTCTTTTCAGGGCTGAGGACCGAACTCGGGGCCTTGCGTGTGCTAGGCAAGCGCTCTGCCACTGAGCTAAATCCCCAACCCCAAGAATTCAATGTCTTTGTAAAATGGGTCCAAGTATCCCACTCCTATCATCCGTAACAGATGATGGTAAATAAACTGGATCTCAGCTCACTCTCCAGATCCTCCGCAAGCCTGCAGAGGTGCTGGTAAAGATGGGGAGACGTGGTGTGGGGTGCAGCTCAGTGGCAGAACACTGGCCTATCATGGAGGAAGCCCTGGGTTCCATCCCCAGCTCCAGTTTACAAGCAAAAATCACTGAGTAGGTGGCCCTGAGAATTTGAGTCCCCGTGGGGCTTGTTAGGTCACAGATTGCAGAGTTCCCCATGCCCCAAGTTTTCACTCATGTAGGTCTTGGGTAGGGCCTGAAGATTTACATCCCTAACACTTGCCAGGGGAGGAGGCCCAGTGAGGAGGCCTGGGAATCTTGGTGATAAAGTCCAGGCTGATGCCCTCAGGTAGCTTGGAGGTAACTTGCATATTCTCTAGTGGCTGTTATGTGCCTTGGTATTATTCTAACATCTGCATATCCTAGTTTACTTAATCCACTTAATGATCTCATTTTATACATGAGGAAAGTGATTAAAAAGATACGGTGTAATCCCAGTGATTTGGGAGGCTGAGGCAGGAGGATCACAAGTTCAAGGCCAGCCTGGGCAATTTAGGCCCTAAACAACTTTGGGAGACCCTGTCTCAAAATAAAAAATAAAAAGGGCTGGGGAATGTGGCTTAGTAATAAAGTGCCCCTTGGTTCAATCCCCAGTACCAAAAAAAAAAAAAAGGTGGAGGGAGATTGGCTTTGCCAGTGCACCAGTGCACCACTACTCAGGGCACATTTCCTTAATCCTGTGGTCTTGCTCTAGGTTTTTTTTTTTTTTTTTTTTTTTGCCAGGGATTGAACCCAGGGCCATTTAGTCACTGAGCCACTCCCCTAGTCTTTTTTTTTTTTTAATAAAAAAATTTTTATTTAATTTTTCACGTGGCTTTCATTGCTCTGACACTTCGTTGTGTACATGGTGCTGGGGTTTGAACTCCTGTACTTGTGCCTTCCAGGCAAGCACCATAACCGCTGAGCCACTGCTCCAGCCCCCTAGTCATTTTAGATGAGAGGCCTTGCTAAGTTGCTCAGGACCTCACTAAATTGCAGTGGCTGACTTTGAACTGGTGATCCTCCTGCCTGAGCCTCCCAAATCACTGGGATTATCCCGTACCTTTTTAATCACTTTCCTCTCACTAGGGTGCCAATTTGCCTGTGTCCAGCAGAGGAAGTCAGAGAGCCCACCAGTAAGGAACTGGAGGGATGCTTGGAGTGGGTAAATCCAAGAGGAAGATTCCAAGATAGAGGGGCTAAAGAAGCTGTAGGTAGTGCTCACCTGTAATCCCAGCGACTAGGGAGGCTGAGAAGAAAGGATTGCAAGTTCGAGGCCAGCCTCAGCCATTTAGTGAGACTCGGTCCTGGAGTGAGGATGCATCTCAGAGGTTAAACACCTGTGAGTGAAGAAAGCTATGTTCACTGAAACAAAACCCATGAAGCCAAGGACCTGCTAGGAGGCCTGTTCCTTTGCCCTTCGTGATTGCCTGCGTCCCCTCCTATCCACTGGTGGTCTTTGTCTTCACCCCATCCCACGCAGGTGATTTGATGGGCTTAGGAAGTTTGCTTTGGAATGCATTTCCCAAAGGTGTAGATCCTCATGTCAGGAAGAGGAGGGAAGAGGTACCGTCAGAGAAACCCATTTCTCAATGGTTTCTCGTGTGGGTCGGCTGGCGTGGGTTCAGGTACCACCGCGTGCCATGTGGTCCCTCAGTTTGTTAACCTGGTGAGCCTGAAGGTGTCAGTGGAAATCCTACCAAGCTGAAGAAACCCCCAAACTTTTCTGGTTTATCATTGTTTTTGTTCCAGAGATTGAATCCAGGGGTGCTAGAGCACTGAGCCACATCTTTAAATCTATTTTTGTAAATTTTTAAAATTTTTTTAATTTTTAGAGAGGGCAGCGAGAGAGAGAGAAGGAGAGAATCAGTTTTATTAAATTTTGCATGTGGCTTTCGTTGCTCTCATACTTCCCTGTGTACGTGGTGCTGGGGTTGGAACCCCAGTCCTCTTGCATGCCAGGCAAGCAGTATAACTGCTGAGCCACTGTTCCAGCCCCCCACTTCTTTTATTTTGAGACAGGCTCTCCCTAAGTTACTCAGGGCCTCACCAAGTTGCTGAGGCTGGCTTTGAACTTGCAGTCCTCCTCCCTCAGCCTCCAGAGCTGCCGGGACTACAGGCGTGTGCTACAACTCGCAGTTCAAACTCTTTCTTTCTAAGACAGAGAGGGACAGTTAAAGAGACAGAGAGAATCAATTTTATTTAGTTTTTCATCTGGTTTTTGTTAACTGCTGCTACCGCTCTAGCCCTCCAATTTTTTTAATCCTGGCTTCCAACATTGGTAGCTCTGATCCTGATGGCAGTCCTGTTCTTTTTCTTTTTCTTTTTTTTTTTTAATTGAGTATTGAAACCAGGGGCTTCTGCCACTGAGCCACCTCCTTAGTCTTTTTATTTTTTAGAGCTGAGACGGGGTCTTGCTAAGGTGCTGAGGCTAGCCTCGAATTTGTGATCCTCCTGTCTCAGCCTCCTGGTTGTTGGGATTACAGGTGTGCGCCACCCCTCCCGGCTACTCTTATTAGGTTCTGCAGGGAAGTAGAAGTTGCCAGGTTTTCCTTCCAAGCTCACCTTGAGTTCTACACACCCAGCCATATTCCCTGAGGCAGTGCTTAGTGTTCTACAGATCCCCTTCCACCTTGCCTTTCGAAGCATCCTTTGCACAATTGTGTAGTGAAATTCTTTCATGTCTTCTTCTTAAGGGTTTCTGGCATGGCAAGAATGTCTTCTTCTTTCTTTTTATTTTGGTGCTGAGAATGGAGTCTGGGGCCTCAGGCATGCGAGGCTGATGCTCCGCTGCTGAGCCGTACCCCACCTCCCATCAACCTTTCTCTTCTCTACAACACCCTCCTCCGTTCCAGCCGAAAAGTAAAGTCACTTCAGAGATGCGTGTGCTTCCGCATATGCTGCTGCATCCTTTCTGCCTTGAGTTTTGTCTCCAGGACAAGAACGCAGCCCACCGATTCAACTTACATCTCAGTTGTGAAGAACTGACCGCAGAGCCAGGTGTGGGGCTCAGCCCTGTAATCACTGCAACTCAGGAGGCCGAGGCAGGAGAATCACAATTTTGAGGCCAAACTCAGCAAGTTAGGTCCTAAATAGTTAGGCTGAGAATGTGGTTCAGTGGGAGAATCCTCTCCCTTCAATCCCCAGTGCCCTTTCCCCACCCAAAAAGAAAAAAACACTTTCAGAAACAGAAGCAGCACGTGGGTGTGGTGGTGCATGCTTGCAATCCCAGCTAGGCAGGAGGACTGTAAGTTCAAGGCCAACCACTGCGGTTTATGAGACCTCTCAACCCCAAAACAAATTATGGGGGCCTATGGTGCAGGTCTGTAATCCCCATGACTGAGGGGGAGGTTGAGACAGAATGATCACTAGACTGAGGCCAGTCTCTAACTTGGCAAGACCCTATCTCAAATTAAAGAAAGGACCAGGGGGGCTAGAGCAGTGGCTCGGCAAAGTGCAAGTACATGGGTTCAAATCCCAGCACCCACGTACACAACTAAGTGTCAGGGCAACGAAAGCCTCCTGAAAAACTCAATAAAAATTCATCCTCTCTCTTCCTCCATCTCTTTAAAAAAAAAGGGACCAGGGTAGGGTGCCCTTGGGTTCAATCCCCAGCACCAAAATACCATGGCATGGTGGAGGGGCTCCCTGTCGCTCGAGAGGTAGGCAAGGAACAGTGTGTCTTTAGAGGTGAATCAGACGTGAAACTGAACATTTCTGCAGTCTCCCACTCAGCTACACCTCAGTCCTTTTGGTTTTTATTTTGTGATAGAGTCTTGCCAAATTTCTGAGGCTGGCCTTGAATTTGTGGTTTGTTGCTGGAATTACAGGTATATGCCACCATGCCTGGCGATCAAACAAACATTTATAAACCATCATTTCATCTTCTGATAACACGAGAACCAAATTAAAAAAAGATGCTCTTTTTTTTTCATTAGGGATCGAACCCAGGGACACTCCACCACTGACCTACATCCCCAGCCCTTTTTACTTTTTAGAGACAGGGTTTCCTAAATTGTCCAGGCTGACCTTGAATTGGTGATCTTTCTGCCTCAGCCTCCCCAGTCGCTGGGATTACAGTTGTGGGCTGCCATCACTGGCTCCAATTTATCTGTTGTGGGTAAACTGAGGACAGGAAGGAATGGGAATTTCCATGCCTGTTCCGGGCACTTTTTTTTCCTTTTGCAGTACAGGGTTTGAACCCAGGGGAGTTCTGGCAATGACCCACGTCTCCAACTCTTTTATTAATTTCAATTTTGAGATAGAAAAAAAAAAAAAGATACAACCAGCCACTGTCGGCTGACCTCAGAGCAGTCCAAGTACCATAGGAAACTGTTACGAAAAAATCTTCAGACAGAAGGAAAAAGTAAATAAACCTCTGCTTTCTAAGCCCTGGTCCAGGTAGCTCAGTCCTTTCCTCTTTCAGGAGCCCTCACGGTTATAGCTAAAAGTTCTCAGCGGTGCTTCCCTGGGACTGCGAAGACACAGCTCAAGGGGAAGCCTGCACCTCCAGGGAGAGGAAAGTGTAAAAATAGAAAAAGGAATGAAGGTCAATTCAGGCGGAGACGTTTACTGGACCTGCCTGCCATTCGGCCGCCGCCACTTCCCACGCCCGCTCTCCTTAAGGCAGCGCGGGTGAAATCTGCCCAAGAGCCTCGAGTTCAAGAAACCTCCGCCGGAATCTGCACCACCATCATTACTTCTTTTTCCTAAGCTTACATCTCCAGGGAGGCAGCAGATGTTTCCATTGCTTTGGTTGGAAAACGTCCACGGAGGACTGAGTTTTGGTTGTAATCCTGCAGGTGTTTAAGACCAACTTGCTCAAAATTGACCTTGTTCCTGTCTATCGCTACCACTCAGCTGAGTTCGTCAGGGTCATTCTTGAGGAACTTGTGAAAAGCCTTTTGGCTCTTTTATCAGTTGTGCCATCTGCGAGGATCGATCAGGGTCTTGCTGACCACATGTGGCTTCGCAACACAGGTCTCAGTGGAACTGCCCAGGTGGCGGCTGCCTTCCTCCCCCGGCCCTGGGGTTCATCCACTATCATCTCTGCAGTGGCTCAGGTTTGAGGAGTGGTCAGCACCGAGGGTTCACCCACTGGCATCTGCAGTGGCTCAGGTGAGAGGATCGGTAAGCTTTCCTCCCTGATCCTCCTGTCCCTCTAGGAGGGTTAAGTTGGTGCTCCCAGGATCCCTTGGCCGTGCAGCCTGCTGGTGGAGGTGCTCAGTGGCGTTTCTGGGTCTAGTGGCAGACGCAGCAAACCTTGTCTAACTCTGCCCTCGTGGAAAGGTGGTCCCAGGACAGCCACCACTCCCAGATCAGGGGCTTAATTTACAATGTTGGGATCACTCTCTAATCCAGTGGAGAATCTAAGAGCTTTAATCTCTTTATCTTTCCCTCTAATCTGTTTCCCCATTTTGGGGAATCCTGTCTCAGATGATGACCTCAGGACTTGGAATAATCTTTCCTCGTGGAATGCCTGAGGCTAGGATTCCCCCCACCCCAAAGTGAGTGGGTGTGCACTGGCCTCCCACCTGGTAGTAGTGCGGGATTTGCATGCACTCCTCCCTCACCCTTAAACAGATGCTGATGACTACACCTTCCGCTGCCCGCAACCGGAGGCTCTAAGCCAGTAAGCATTTGGCAGGTTGGGGATGTGATGTTTCTGACGTCCGGTGGGTCGAAACCAGGGACACCACAGTCTCCTGCAAAATTCTCAGGTCCAAATTATCACTAGTAGTAAAGTTGAGGAACCCTGGCCCAGCAGTTCTACACACTTGCTTTGTGTGTGTGTGTGTGTGTGTGTGTATGTGTTTTCTACCTGGGATTAAACCCAAGGGTGCTTAACCACAGAGCCACATCCCCAGTCCTTCCTCCTTGTCACTGAGGATGCTTCTCTGTCAGATCCTGGAAGGGACAGTCCTGTTCCCAGGACACGATGGCTCCTGCTTGGGGGAGCACAGCTTGTGGGTGGTGTTGCCCGGCAGCCTCCCACGGTGTGGGGTAGAGACTGAAGACTTCCAGGCACTACTCCAGGGGTCTGGAACAGGGTGCTGGGAGTGTTGCCTCAGTTTTGACGGGGACTGGGTAGGTTAGGTAAATTTAAGGCCGATGAACGTTTTAAAAAAAACAACACTTTTTTACATATTTTATTTCCGCCATGAAAAACCATTGATAAATACCATTGGCAAATTCCTTTTAATTTTTCCTAAGAAAAAATGTATTTTCCTTTTATCTGGTTTTCACAAGTACGATATTAAACTCTTTTTGTTATTCTTTGGTACGTTTATCAATTTTTAAAAAAATTTTTATTAAGGAGTTGTCACACAATCATGAATGTGTATAAAGTGACAATATGATATTCATTTAGTCCTGAATCAGTTTTCCCCACCCAATAAACTACTTTTTAAAATTATTTATTTATTTATTTTAAAGAGAGAAGGACAGTGAGAGAGACAGAGAAAGAGAGAAACAACTTTAGTTTTTCACTTGGCCTTAGTTGCTCCAACACTCAGTTGTGTACGTGGTGCTGGGGTTTGAACCGGGGTCCTCGTGCTTGCCAGGCAAACGCCAAAACCACTGAGCCACCGCTCCAGCCTGAGAATCAGTTTTTATTGAGTTTCTCACGTGGCTTTCGTTGCTCCCACACTTTGTTGTGTGCGTGGGTGCTGGGGTTTGAACCCGTGTACTTGCGCATGCCAGGCAAGCGCTGTAACCACTGAGCCACCGCTCCAGCCCCCCAATAAACTTCTTATTTTTTTTTTTTCTTTTTTTTACTGAGGGGTACTCAATCTCCGACCCAGATCCCCAGCCCTTTATTTTTCATTCTCAGACAGGGTCTTGCTAAGTAGCTTAGGCTATCTTTGAACTCCTGATCCTCCTGCCTCAGCCTCCTGAGTTGCTGGGATTATGGGCTTGGGTCACTCTACCCTGGTCCCCAGCCCTTTTTATTTTTTTTAATTTTAAGACAGGACCTCACTAAGTTGCTTAGGGTTTCTCCAAGTTGCTGAGGCTGGCCTTGAGCTTGCAATCCCTCTGCCTCAGCCTCCAGAGTTGCTGGGATTACAGGCGAGGGCCACCATGCCCAGTTTATTGCTAGTTTTCTAGTTTTAGATGAACACTTCTTCTTCTTTAAGAGAATCAATTTTATTTTTTTCATCTCTTTTTGTTTTTTTTCCCACACTTGGTTGTGTACGTGGGTGGGGCCAGGGTTCAAACCTGGGTCCTTGCACATGGCAGGCAAGCACTCTACCACTGAGCCACTGCTCCAGGCCCTAGATGAACACTTCTTAAATGAGTAACAAGCCATGTACAGAGATGAACTGGGACCTGAAGACAAACACGGGACCTCTGTATTTTGTCTTAGTCTCTGTAGTTGCCCATGTGGCAGCTGCAGGCCTAGAGGGCCGCTGCAGACTCAGCCCAAGTCCCTGTTACATATAACAGGTGGGTATTTTTGTACCAGGGATTGAACCCAGGGGCACTTAACCCTGGAGAAAAGGAATGCAGTTGTTCAGGCTCCTAAAACAAAACAAAAACCACCACCACAACACAAAACGAATCAGTTGCAGACACCGCACCGAGAACTCACAAGGATGAGCGTCAGTACAAATGCTTTTCCCCACTGGTTCTTTCTCCCCAGTTGCTCATTTTGCCTCTGGATTCATTTTTTTCTTTTTTCTTTGGGTGCCAGGGATTGAACCCAGAAGGTGCTTATCTACTGGGCCACATCCTCAGCCCGTTTAATTTTTATTTTTGAGACAAGATCTTGCTAAACTGCTGAGGCTGGTTTTGAACTTGGGGATCCTCCTGCCTCAGCCTTCCCAGCTGCTGGGATTACAAACATGCACCACCGCACCTGGCTGGATTCTTAATTTATTGTGGTGCTGGGGACTGATTCCAAGGCACTTGTGCATCCTGGGCAAGAGCTTTGTCCCTGAGCTACACCGCCAGCCCTGCCTCTGGACTTTTCTTTTTTGGCACTAAGGATTGAACCTAGGGCACTTTACCAGTGAGTGACATCCCTGAACTTTTTATTTTTTGAGAGAGGGTCTTGCTAAATTGCTAAGGGTCTCACTACTTTGCTCAGGCTGGTCTCAAATTTGCAATTTTCCTCAGCCTTAGTAACCTCCAAGATTATAGGCTTGCTGGGATTTACAGGTGTGTTTTGACACACCCAGCTTCCTCTGTATCTTTTATTTTTATTTTTTATTTTTTATTTATTTATTTATTTTTTTTAAAGAAAGAGGGACAGTGAGAGAGAGAGAGAAAGAGAGAAACAACTTTATTTCGTTTTTCACATGGCCTTAGTTGCTCCAACACTCAGTTGTGTACGTGGTGCTGGGGTTTGAACCCGGGTCCTCAAGCTTACAAGGCAAGCTCCGAAACCGCTGAGCCACCGCTCCAGCCCCTTATTTTTAAATTTTATTTTGAGGCAGGGTCTTGGTAGTTACTCATGGTCTCGCTAAATTGCTGAGGCTGGCTTTGAATTTATGATCCTCCTGCTTCAGTCTCCTGAGCTACTGGGATTAGAGGCCTGCACCACCTTGCCCAGCCTTGGCTCTGGATTCTTAAACTCTGTTTAAAATACTTGTTCTAAACTGGATGCCTCTAATACCAGCAACTCAGGAGGCCAGGGCAGGAGAATTGCAAGTTTGAGGCCAGGTTGGTAAACTCAGTGAGACCCACTTTCTCAATAAGACTCCCAATGCAAAAGTATTAAAGTCAGGAATCAATGAGTTGGGGGTTGGAGTGGTGGCTCAGCCGTGTGGCACTTGCCTGGCATGCGCGAGGATGTGGGTTCGAACTCTAGCACCATGTACAAAGAAGTGTTGGAGCAACAAAGGCCACATGAAGAACTATAAAATTGATTCTCTCTTTCTCTCAAAAAAAAAAAAATCAATGAGTGGGATGTCATTAAACTAAAAAGCTTTTGCTCATCCAAGGAATTGGTCAAAACTGTCAAGAGAGAACCTACAGAGTGGGAGAGAATCATGGACTATGATTCCTCCAACAGGGCACTAATAGCTAAAATTTACAAAGAACTCAAAAAACAATATCAGAAACACAAACCAATCAATAAATGAGCCAGAGATCTAAGCAGAAACTTCTGAACACAGGGAATCCAGCAAACCAATGAATCCCTGAGAAAGTTTTCTAAATCACTAGTAATCAGAAATGCAAATCAAAACCACCTGAAGATTTCAGCTCACTCCAGTCAGATTGGCAAAGATGAAGAATAGGAATAGTTACAAATGCTGGAGGGGTTTCGTGGAGATAGGAACACTAGCACACTGTTGGTAAAATTGCAGAGTGGTACAGCTACTCTGGAAAGCAGTGTGGAGACTCCTCAAAAAATTAGGGATGGATCCACTGTATGACCCAGCTATCCCTCTTTTTGGTATTTTCACAGAATTGCGAGAATTAGCACATTGCAGTGACACAGCAAAATCAGTGTTCATAGCTCAATTAACAAGGGCTAAATTATGGAATCACTGGATGAATAAATTCAAAAGCCATGATATATATATACATGTGTGTATATATATATCTATATCTCCATACGTACATACACATATATAATGGAATTCTACTCAGCAACTAGAAACAATGATATTATGGTCTTTGAAGATAAATGGATGTGAATGGAAGACATTGTGCTGAGCGAAATTAGCCAAACCCAGAGACTCAAGGGTTGAATGATTTCCCCCATTAGTGGAGGCTGGAGCTAAACCCAGGCTTGAGTGAAAGGTAGTTAAGCCCATGTACTAGACTCACCAAAGCTGAAGCAATACAATGTAGACGTGTGGGAAGAGGTGGAGGGTGGGAAAGGTGGGAGGGAGGGATGATAAGGAGGGATCTAGGAGGGGGCATTAAAACCTGAGAAGCCTAATAATACATATGCAATCATTTAATTCTGGAAAATGCACAATTTTATATACACACACACACACACACGCACACACATAGAGACTTTTTTTTTCAGGGCTGAGGACCGAACTTGGGGCCTTGCGCATGCTAGGCAAGTGCTCTGCCACTGTGAGCTAAATCCCCAACCCCTATATAGACATATCTGTTATGGGGAAATATAGAAAAGAGTCAAGAGACTGGGGGGTGATGTGGGGGTGATTCTGGATTAGGATCAGGGGCATATCATACTGTTACTACATATGCATTTATGATTGTACAACACAACTCAATAAAATTAAAAAATGAATAAAAAGGGCTGGGGATATCGCTCCATGGTTTAAGCTCCTCTGGGTTCAGTTCCTGGTACAAAAAGTTCTTGCAGAAGAAAGATGATTGATCAGAAGACGAGACCTATTAACATGGAAATAGCAAAAGTTATGTGCGACCTTAAATCTGTCCCTGTGTCTTTCCCAACTTGGTCCAACATGTTCTTGTTGAAAATGAGGGTGGAGAGGAGGGCCAGAAACCAGGATCCATGCATTCTGAGTGCTGAGGGTTGGAATAAACCACAGGCTGAGAACCAACACCAAGGGTGGAGAAACAGCTACCAGACTGGCTGCAGGGATCTTGCCTGGGAAAAGGAAGTGGGAGGCTGTTGGCTGGGGTAGAGATTGTGCTTTGCATGCACAAGGCCCTGAGTTTGATCCCCACTGCAAAGAAAAATGGTGAGTGGGGAACATAAGAAACCTGTGTAGATTTTATGGAGATACTATGCATAGATTCTGTGGCGACACTATGCGTATATTCTGTAGATATTATGCATAGATTCTTTGGAGACTATATGTGCAGATTCTGTGGAGAAACTATGTGTAGATTCTGTGGAGATTCTATGTGTAGAATCTGTGGAGATACTATGCATAAATTCTATGGAGATCATATGCGTGGTTTCTGTGGAGATACTACGTGTAGATTCTGTGGAGATTCTCTGTGTAGAATCTGTGAAGATCCTATGCATAGATTCTGTGGAGATCGTATGCGTGGTTTCTGTGGAGATACTACGTGTAGATTCTGTGGAGATTCTATGTGTAGGTTATGAGGAGAATCCTTGTGTAGATTCTGTGGAGATACTCTGTGTAGATTTTTTTCAGATACTATGTCTTTTTGAGGGGGGATTGAACATAGGGACACTGAACAACTGGGGCACATCTCCATCCCTTTATTTATTTATTTATTTATTTTTTTAAAGAAAGAGGGACAATGAGAGAGACAGAGAAAGAGAGAAACAACTTTATTTAGTTTTTCACATGGCCTTAGTTGCTCCAACACTTAGTTGTGTACGTGGTGCTGGGATTTGAACCCTGGTCCTCGTGCTTGCCAAGCAAGCACCGAAACTGCTGAGCCACCGCTCCAGCCCCCTTTATTTATTTTTTAAAGAGAGGGACAGTGGGGCTGTAGTAGTGGCTCAGAAGTTACGGTGCTTGCCCAGCATTTGTGAATACTTGAGTTCAAACCCCAGCACTATGGACACAGTGAAGTCTCAGAGCAACATAAGCTGCATGAAAAACTAAATAAAAAATTATTTCTCTCTCTCTTAAAAAAAAACAAAAAGAGGGACAGAGAGAGAGAGAATCAATTTTAGTTTTTCATGTGACCTTTATTGCTCCAACACTTGTGTACGTTTGCTGGGGTTTGAGCCCACATACTTGTGCATGCCAGGCAAGTGCTGTAAGTGCTGGGCCACCGCTCCAGCCCTCCAGGCTTTTTTTAAACTTCTTATTTGAAATAGGGTCTTGCTGAGTTGCTTAGGGCTTTGCTCCATTGATGAGGCTGGCCTTGAATGTGATCCTCCTGTGTCAGCCTCCTGAGTTTCTGGGATTGCAGGCATGTGACACCATGCCCACCCTGCATTTTGTGTCTCTTGATGCCTCACGGGAGAGGGATCATAGAGCGTCTGTCTCCTCACTCTCTTAGCTTCATTTCCTTATGCTTACCTGTGTGGTCCATGTGCATCTAGGCCAGTGCCCTAACTGCTGAGCCACCGCCACAGCCCCTCTCCCTCTCTCTCTTAAAAATAAAAATTTATAGTCCTGGGGATTGAATCCAGGGCCCTGTAAGCATGGGTATTTCAAACTCCGCACCAGTTTGATGCCCCTGCGGCTAAGAACAGAGTAGGTCTTTGGGCTGGGCTAGGGTATCTCCACCATCCCACAAATTCCATTCCATTTTTCTTTTTAAAGAAAGGGGTGAGAGAGAGAGATGCAATCTTTATTTAGTCTTTCACGTGGCTTTCATTGTTCAACACTTCGTTGTGTACAGGTGCTGGGGTTTGAACTCGTGTACTTACTCAGGCCAGGCAAGCACCGTGACCGCCCAGCCACCGCTCCCGCTCCAGCCCAATTCCATTTCATTTTGACCCAGCTCCAAATTCCAATTCCAGGGCACTGTGCAAGCGTGAGACAGTTCCAGGGCCCTTTGCTGGGTCCCTCGCAGCGGGAGCTCTCTCTTCTCCAGTGCTCATGCATCCAGGGAGGGAGTGGGGTCGGCAGAGTGCAGGGAGCTTGTGTGAACCAGACAGCTTCCCAAGCGAGCTCCCTTCAACCCTCAGGGCTCCTCCCGCCCGGCTTCCAGGGGTGGCACAGTCACTGCATGCCAGGCGCTGTGCCGGGAGCTGCCGTTGGTCTCTTCAAATGACCTTTGCAGTGACTTTGAAAGGTGTAGAGGTTCTAATTTGCACCCGAAGACCCCACGGCTGGCTTGCCTTTCGTCACTTGCTCTCCATAACTGTCACCCCATGGACACTTCTCACGTCCGACTCCCTGGCTGGGGAGTGAGCATTCCTGATGCCCGTCTCTCTTGTCTTGCAGCAGATCTCAGCACCCTCCGAGACCTCGCCAGGATGCTGTGGAAGGTTGGCTACAGGTTTGGTTGGAAGCTGGTGCGCAGATGGCCCCTGGCGCCCAGTGAGATCTCAGAATCACTTGTGCCGCTGTCTGAACACCCTGGATCTTGTGGCCTTGGGTGTGGGCAGCACCTTGGGAGCAGGCGTGTACGTCCTGGCCAGGGATCTGGTCAGAGACAAAGCTGGACCATCCATCATCATCTGTTTCTTGGTGGCTGCCCTGTCTTCCCTGCTGTCGGGGCTCTGCTCTGCGGAGTTTGGGGCTAGGGCACCGTGTTCCGGTTCTCTACAGCTAGGTCACGGTGGGCAAGCTGCTGGCTTTTGTCACTGCATGAAACCTCATACTCTCTTATGTCATTGGTGAGATCACAGGGCAGGGAGGAAGGGGACCAGGAGAAGGGTGGGGAAGGGTAGTGGAGGGGATTCTCCCCCGTTCAGACACTGTTCTCTACTGGTGGTAGTGGGAGGGAGGCCCCAGATGTCATTCCCCTTGGCTACTTCCTGAACTAAGTGGCACTTGGGAATGGGGGCAGGGGAGACTGGAGCGGTGGCTCAGCGGTTAAGGCGCTTGCTGGCACGTGCGAGTACATGGGTTCAAACCCCAGCACCACGTACACAACACAGTGTCTGAACAACGAAATCCACATGAAAAACTAAAGTTGATTCTGCCTTTCTCTCTCTCCCACTGGAACGGGGGAGGGACATCCTGCAGATGAGGGGGAGACCCTCCCACAAGGCTTTTCCCTCACCGTCTCATTGGTGACTTGCCCAGAGCGTGTGTTCATGTATTTATCTGGCAGCGCTGGGGTGGGACCAGGGCACACTAGGTACATGCTCTACGCCTGAGCTGTACTGGGGAACGAACCCAATGCAGGGCCTCAAATGTGCTTGGCAAGCAGCCTTCCACCGAATCTAGTCCTTTTTGTTTTTTAATCTTTTATTACTTTTGTTTATTTATTCATTTGGTACAAATGGTAAGAACTTTACACTGAGCTCATTCCCAGGCATTTTTAATTTTTATTGGAGATAGTCTTGTGAAGTTGTCCAGGACAGCCAACGCGGGATGCTCCTCTCTCAGCTGGGATTACGGGCACAGGGTTCTTGTGGGATGTGTGCGCTCAGTGGCAGGCGCAGGGTCCTTTGCGGGATGGGTGCGCTCAGCGGCAGGCGCAGGGTCCTTTGCGGGATGGGTGCGCTCAGTGGCCGCCGCAGGGTTCACGTTCCGTTTGCAAATGAGTGCTCTTCCTTCCACCACTGCAGGTGCTGCCAGCGTGTCCCGGGCCTGGAGTGTCTCCTTTGACCGTCGACGGGGAGACATCTCCCAGGCTCTGCAGGGCAGCTTCTCTCTGCCCATGCCTGGGGTCCTGGCCAAGTACCTGGACTGCTTTGCGCTGAGCCGGGTGCTGCTGCTCACTGGTGAGGCAGGGTCAGCGGTGAGATGCGAGGGAGCCTGGGGCGGGAAAGGCACGAGAAGTGAAAATGTGGTGATATGGAAAACGCAGGAAGCAAGACTGAGGCTGATGCTTCCAGCCCTGGCCCTGGTGAGATCCTGGGCAGATCACTGGGTGAGGTTGGCCTGTGAATGGCGGGTGTTGAGCTGTACCCCTGACTTTCACCACCAGGTGGCAGTAGCACCTTCTCCCCCCCAAAGGGGACAAGCAAATGTCTGGGAGGAGAAAAGTTGGCTTTGTTTCATCTTCTGTACTGAGACCAAAGTTTGTATGAAATTTTTTTTTCTGTTGTTACTGGGATTGAACCCAGGGCCTCATGCATGTTAACTGTGTGCTCTACCACTGAGCTACAGTTTCAGCTATCTTTCTTAGGGCCTCACTAAGTTTCTGAGGCTGGCTTTGAACCCGTGGTCTTTCTCCCTCAGTCTCCCGAGGTGCTGGGATTACATGTGTGCACTACTGCTCCCGGTTGTTTCTAAAAATTTCAATTCACTATTTAAAAATTTTGAAATTAGTTTTAAAGAAGATTTTGTGTTTCATTACAGTTTTACATTTTGAAGGTTTGCCCTTACGTTTCCATACATGCACACATCGTAGGCCCTCCCCAGTCTCTCTCCTCCCTCCCCCTTCCCCTTTCCATCCCCACCCTGACCCCTGTCTGTGAGGTTCATTGGTAATCCTTGTTTGAGTCTTGTCCGAACTTCATTGCTCTCTCACTCTTTCCTGTACTGTACTCCAGCTTCCACCTATGAGGGAAAACATTCAGCCCTTGGTTTCTGAGTTTGGCTAATTTTCACTCACCGTGATTTTCTCCATTTCCATCCATTTAACAGCAAAGGCCATCATTTCATTTATTTTTATTTTATTTTATTTTATTTTTAGAGAGAGGGACAGCGTGAAAGAGAGAGAGGACAGAGAGAATCAATTTTATTTAGTTTTTCACATGGCCTTAGTTGCTCCAACACTTAGTTGTGTACGTGGTGCTGGGGTTTGAACCTGCATCCTCATGCATTCCAGGCAAGCACTATAACCACTGAGCTACCGCTCCAGCCCATGATTTTATTTATTTATTTATTTATTTTTTAAAAGAGAGAGGGACAGTGAAGAGAGACAGAGAAAGAGAAACAACTTTATTTAGTTTTTTCACATGGCCTTAGTTGCTCCAACACTTAGTTGTATACGTGGTGCTGGGGTTTGAACCCGGGTCCTCGTGCTTGCCAGGCAAGCACCAAAACCGCTGAGCCACCGCTCCAGCCCCCATGATTTTATTTTTTAAAAATAGTTGAGTAGAAGGCTGGAGCGGTGGCTCAGCGGTTACGGAGCTTGCCTGGCATGCGTGAGTACATGGGTTCAAACCCCAGCACCCACGTACACAACTAAGTGTCAGAGCAACAAAACCCATGTGAAAAACTCAATAAAAATTGATTCTCTCTGTCTGTCTCTCTCTCTGTCCTTTTCTCTTTAAAAAAACAAATAGTTGAGAGAATTCCTTGCCATATATATATAAACAGTTTCCTGATCCATTCATGCGGTGATGGGCATCTGGGTTGATGCTATAATTTAGCTATTGTGAATCATGCTACTATAAACACTGATGCAGCTGTTGCTGTAGTATGCCGAATTTATACTTCTTGGAAAATACCCAGGAGTGGGATAGTTCAGTCATATGGTGGTTCCATCTCTAGCTTTTTGAGGAGTCTCTGTACAGATTTCCAGAGCGATTGCATGAGTTTGCAGTCTCATCAACATTGCGTAAGTGTTCCCTTCCCTCTACACTCTCTTCAGCAATTTTTTTTTAAATTTGGTACCAGGGATTGAACCCAGGGGTGCTTAACAATTGAGCCACATCCCCAGCCTTTTCCTTTCTATTTTTAATTTTGAGATAGGGTCTTGCTAAGTTGCTTAGGGCCTCGCTAAGTTGCTGAGGCTGGTCTTGAACTTGAACTTGTGATCCTCTTACTTCAGCCTCCTGAGCCACTGGGATCACAGGCATGCACACCATGCTCAGCACCTTGCTATAGTATTATTATTATTTTGAAGAGAGAGGGATAGTGAGAGAGAGAGAGAAATAGAGAATCAATTTTTATTCATTTTTCCTCTGGCCTTCATTTCTCTGACACTTAGCTGTGTACATGGGGCTGGGGTTCAAACTTGGGTCCTTGTGCCCTCCAGGCAAGCGCTTTAACCACTGAACCACTGGTCCAGCCCTATTCATATTCTTGAGCTTTGCCATTCTGACTAGAGTGAAGTGAATTTTATTAAAAAAAAAATTTTTTTTTTTAAAAGAGAGAGAGGGGTCCTCAGCCCTGAAAAAAAAAATAAATAAAAGGGGGAGAGAATAAGCTTTATTTTTTCATCTGGTTTTTGTTTTGCTGACACTTAGTTGTGTATGTGGTACTGGGGTCTGAACCTGGGTCCTTGCATATGCCAGGCAAGCATTGTAACTGCTGAGCCACCGCGAGGTAGAATCCTAATGAAGTTTGATTTGCATTTCCCTGATTGCTAGAGATGTTGAATATTTTTTCATATATTCATTGGCCTTTTGCATTTCTTCTGTTGAGAAGTTTCTGTTGAGCTCTTTTGCCCATTTATTGATTGAGTTATTTGTAATTCTGGCATTGAGCTTTTTGAGTTCTTTGTATATTCTGGATATTAGACCCCTGTCGGAGGCATAGCTGGCCATGATTTTCTCCCGTTCTGTAGACTTTCTCTTCATGTTCTTAATTGATTCCTTAGCTGTGCAGAAACTTTTTAGTTTGATGGCATCCCACTTATTGATTCTTGGTTCTAATTCTTGCACGATGAGGTCTTGATAAGGAAGTTCGTGGCAGCTCCTATATGGTGGGGAGTTGACCCTATTTTCTCTTGTAATAGTTGTAAGGTATCGGTGTAATTTCTAAGGCTTTGATCCATTTCCATTTAATTTCGGTGTGGGGAGAGAGATATGAATCCTATTTCATTTTTCTGCGTATGGCTGTCCAGTTTTCCCAGCACCATTTGTTGAGAAGGCTGTCTTTTCTCCAAATTATACTTTTGCCATCTTTGTCAAATATCATATAGCCATAGTTTTGTGTATCTTCTGTTCTAATCTATTGTTCTTAATGTCTGTTTGGATATCAGTACCATGCTGTTTTTATTAGTAGCACTCTGTAGTGTGATTTCAGATCAGGTAATGTGATGTCTTCTGCTTTATTTATTTATTTATTTATTGCTAAGGATTGCTTTGGCTACTCTTATTCTTCCAAATGAATATAAGAATTGATTTTTCTGTATCTGTGAAGAATGTCTTTGGTATCTTGATGGGGATTGCATTGAATCTGTATAGCAAAATGGCAGAATGGCCATTTTGACTATATGAATTCTGCTAATCGAAGAACATGGGATGTCCTCTGTCTTGTTAAGTCTTTTTTTAAATTTCTTTCTTCAAAGTTCTATAGTTTTTCTTTCTTTCTTTCTTTTTTTTTTTTTTTTTTTTTAAAGAGAGAGGGACAGTGAGAGAGACAGAGAAAGAGAGAAACAACTTTTATTTAGTTTTTCACATGGCCTTCATTGCTCCAACACTTAGTTGTATACATGGTGCTGGGGTTTGAACCCAGGTCCTCGTGCTTGCCAGGCAAGCGCTGAAACCACTGAACCACCACTCCAGCCCCTCTATAGTTTTTCTTAACAGAGGTCTTTTGCTTCCCTGGCTAGATTAATTTGCAAGTTGTTGTTGCTGTGTGTGTGTGGTTATTGTGAATGGGATGGTTTTCCTGATTTCATCATTGGCTGAGTCACTGTTGGAGTCTAGAAAAGCTATTGATTTATGGGTATTGAAAGTGTCTCCTGCTACTTTGCCAAATTCATTGATTAGCTCTAGCAGTTTTTTGGTGGAGTTTTTGGGTCTTCTAGGTACAGGATCATATTATCAGCAAATAGAGTTTGACTTCTTTAGCTATTTGAATCCCTTTGATGTCCTTCTCTTGCCTGATTGCTCTGGCTAGTCTTCTGAGGACTGCATTGAATAACAGTGGTGAGAGTGGACATCACTGTCTTGTTCCTGAGTTTAGTGGGAATGGCTTCAGTTTTTCTGGTTTGTCATAAGTGGCTTTTACAATGTTAAGGTAATATCCTTTAATCCCTAGCTTCTCCAGTGGTTTTTTTTTTTTTTTAAAGGTTAAGTAGACTTTTATTTCTTTTGGTAATTTCTATTTTTTTTAATTGAGTTTTTCACATGGCTTTTGTTACTCCAACACTTAGTTGTGTACGTGGGTTGCTGGGGTTTGAACCCGTGTACTTGTGCATGCAGGGCAAGCACCGTAACCACTGAGCCACCACTCCAGCTCCTTCTCCAGTGTTTTAAGCGTGAATGGGTTTAGTTTTTCATCTGGGTTCAGTTTCTCTGACACTCAGTTGTGTATGTGGTGCTGGGATTTGAACCAGGGTCTTCACGCATACCAGGCAAGTGCTGTAGCCACTGAGCCGCTGCTCCAGCCCTGTGTGGCTAGTATTTTGTTAAGGTATTTTGCGTCTATATGTTCATCAGGTATATTGGTCTGTAGTTTTCTTTCCTTGATGCTTCTTTGTTGGATTTTGGTATCAGGGTTATGTTTGCTTCATAAAAAGTGTTTGGGAGGGTTCAGTTTCTTTCAGCTTCTTGAAATAGCTTTATAAAGAGAGGTATCAGTTTTTCTGTAAAGGTCTGGTAGAACTCAGCTGAGAAACTGTCAGGACCTGTGCTTGTCTTCTTGGGAGGCTTTTAATTGCTGACTCAATTTCATTAACTGATCCTGATCTGTTTAAGGTTTCTATATCTTGTGTCAATCTGGGCATGTTGTATGTATGAACAAATTTGTCTATGAATTAGTTTTAAAAATTTAAAAAGCTTTAAAAAATTGAGGTGAAATTCACACAGCAAAATTAACCATTTTACTTTTTTTTCTCTTTTTATTTTTTTGGGGTGCTGGGTATTAATCCCAGGGCCTCATGCATGGTAGATAAATGCTCTACCACTAAGCTACACCCCCAGCAAATTACCTTTCTTTTGGGTACTGGGAATTGAACCCAGGTTTTTTTTTTCTTTTGTGAGAGAGGATCAATTTTATTTAGTTTCTCATGTGGCTTTCGTTGCTCGCACACTTTGTTGTGTGTGTGGTGCTGGGGTTTGAACTTGCATCCTCAAGCTTGCCAGGCAAACGCCGTAACCAGTGAGCTGCTGCTCCAGCCCAGAACACTGAGCTAATCCTCATTTCCTTGCATTCTTATTTTGAGGCAGGGTCTCATAAGTTTTCCAGGGTGGCCTCAAACTTGGGATCCCCCTGCCTGGGCCTCTGCAGTCACTGTGATTATAGGTAAGTGCCACTGTGCCTGGCTGTTTTTAAATGAAATATAATTATTGTACATGTTTGGGGTCAGTGTGATATTTCTTTTTTTCCCTTCTTGTTATGGGGATACTGAGAGAGAATCAATTTTGTTTAGTTTTTCATATGACTTTCGCTGCTCCGACACTTCTTTATATATGTGGTGTCAGGGTTTGAACCTGCATCTCTGCGCATGCCAGGCAAGTGCTGTAACTGCTGAGCTCCAGCCCCTTAGTGTGGTATTTCAATATATGTAGTAAATGTGTATGATCAGGTCAGGGTAACTGGCATATCCATCTCCTCAGATGTTGATCATTTCTTGGTGTTGGGAACACCCAGAATCCTCCTAACGAGTGTGGTGGTGCACACTTGTAGTTCCAGAGACTTGGGAGACTGAAGAAGGAGGATCACGAATTTGAGGCCAGCCTGGGCAACTTAGGGAGACTCTGTCTGAAAAGACAAACAGGACTGGGGATGTTGCTCAGTAGTAAAGCACCCCAGTGTTCAATCCCCAGTGCCGATCGATCCACCCATCCTCTTTCCCAGCTATTTTGACATAAAATTAGAGGTTGTCACCTGTGTCCCCGCTATGCCAGGAGAGCGGAAGTCGTTCCTCCTCCCCAGCTGTGCCCCGTGTGGGTTCTCGCCACCTGCCCTGCCCTTCCCGGACTTTGGGTTTCTCCTTTCTGGATATTTCCTCTTGCATCTTTCCCACAGGACTCCTGGCGCTGGGAGCTCGAGAGTCGGTGCTGCTCAGCCGGGCGTTCACAGGAGTGAACCTTCTGGTGCTGAGCTTCATTGCCCTCTCCGGCTTCATTAAGGGAGATCTGCACAACTGGCAGCTTACGGAGGAGGACTACAAACTGGCGCTCAATGGCACCAACAGGTCAGGTTCTGAGCTGGGCACTGGTGGAGCAGGAGCCCGGGACCGCAGGTAACAGCGGGTCAGGGGGCACGCACCTCTCCAGAGCTCTCCTCCTCCTCCCGCAGCAGCTTGGGCCCTCTGGGCGCTGGAGGGTTCATGCCTTTTGGCCTGGATGGGGTTCTGCAGGGAGCCGCCACCTGCTTCTTTGCACTCATTGGTTTCGACTGCATCGCAGTACAGGTAACGTGGCCACTCCGCACCACTGCCGCTGGGATGTGGAAGCCTCCTGCTTTGGGGGCCCAGGAGGGACGAGGGCTCAGTGCCTGGCCTCAGTGTCTGGCCTCAGTGTGCGCGTCCTGCCCCACAGGGGAGGAGGCCCAGCACCCTCAGCGCTCCGTCCCCCTGGGCATTGTGACCTCCCTCTTCATCTGCTTTCTGATGTACTTCGGTGTCTCCTCCGCACTCCTTTCCTGATGCCATACTACCAGATCCACCCCGAGAGCCCCTTGCCCATGGCCTTTGTGCATGTGGGCTGAGCCCCTGCCCAGTATTCAGTGGCCGTGGGCACCCTGTGTGCCCTTCCCTCCAGGTCGGTGTCAGGGGTCCCGGCCCTCAGGGTTGAGGGACAGGAGGGAGGACCACGTGCTAAGGAGCAGAAGCCTGTTTCTGCTCCTCCAGCCTCCGGGGGTCCATGTTCCCTGTGCCTCTGGTGATCTATGCCATGGCAGAGGATGGGCTCCTCTTCCAGAGACTCGCCCAGGTCCACCCCCTCACATAACACTCCAGTCCTGGCCACCGCTGTTTCTGGAGTCATCACAGGTGAGTGACACATAGCTGGTGACTTCTCTGATGGATTTCTGAACTTGAATGTTTCCACCAGCTAATGCCACTTTGTCCCCTTCCTGTCTCACCTGTCTTGTGCCCTCATCTTAGCATCTATGGCCTTCCTCTTTGAGCTCAGTGACCTCATGGACCTCACATCCATCGGGACCCTGCTCACCTACTCTCTGGTGGCCTTTTCTGTACTGGTCCTCAGGTGAGACCCCATCAGACCTCCACAAGGATGCCGGGTGTACCCTTTTTTTTTTTTTTTTTTTTTTTTTTTAAAGAGAGAAGGACAGTGAGAGAGAGAAACAGAGAGAATCAATTTTTTATTGAGTTTTTCACATGGCTTTCATTGCTCCGACACTTAGTTGTGTACGTGGGTGCTGGGGTTTGAACCCGTGTACTTGCGCATGCCAGGCAAGCGCCGTAACCACCGAGCCACCGCTCCAGCCCCGGGTGTACCCTTTTAACTTCAACCTGGCTGCCTAATGTCAGATGCTTGGGGCCACCCTTAATGTTGCCCTTTTACCTCTAATACAGGTACCAGCCAGACGAGAATTCAAGGTCTGAGAACGCGAGAACAGAGGGGGATGCGCTCGCCACAGCTCCTGTCCGTGGAGCAGTGTGCTTGGAGTCCATTCCTGAGGCAGGATGCTCAGGCACTCTGAGGGGCCTGTGTGTCCCCCTCAGTGCCACCTCCATTCTGAGGTCTGGCCAAGTGGTTTCTGGATGTGCCTCCGTGCTTGGTGAGTCGAGGGATCCTTCTTGGGTTCTGAAGCTGAGGGCATGGGTGGGAGTGAGTCTTGCTGAGTCGTGGTGCTGTGGACAAGGGCCTGGCTTACTCGTGCTCCCTGACTGGACATGTGCTCCCTGACTTCCCTTTCAGTCTTCCTGCTGAGCATCCTGTGCCTGCTCCTGGCCCAGTGGCCCCAGCGCCTGTTTTCTGGAGACCCAGTTTGTATGACAGTGGCAGTGCTGCTGCTGCTTCCCACGGTTGGGGTGGCACTGGTCATCTGGAGACAGCCCCAGAACGCCACCCCTCTTCATTTCAAAGTAGGCGACCCACTGTCTGACTACACAACCAGGGGCACAGACCAGCTGTCCATGTCTGAGCACCAAGGGAGAAAACCTGGGGACAATTGCTGAAACCAGGGACATCTGCTGGCCCACCCCAGTCCTGCCCAGTGCCTGGCACTCAGTCCAAGTTCCATTTCCCATCCAGACTCTTCTGGAGCATCCTGTGGGGTCCCCAGCATGAACAGGGCCGGGTCCTCCCACCTGAGGGGCGGAGGGGCTCTGAAGGCTCCTGTGCCACAGGTCCCTGTGCTGCCTGTCCTCCTGGTGAGCTTTGCTGTGAACCTGTACCTGATGATGCAGATGGCCGCTGGGACCTGGGTGCGATATGGGGTCTGGATGGCGATTGGTGGGTGGACTTCTGGGGAAGAGAGGCCTCTTTTGGTGGGCACCACAGCCCTCTATGCTTCCCCTGTGAGCTGTCTCCAGCCTGATGTAGAAACCTCTTGGGCTAAAGTGGAGGGATTGCCTCCCACCTTGCTGTCCAGCTGTGGGGGGCAAAGGGACTGCCTCCCACCTTGCTGTCCAGCTGGGGGGCACAGGAGGGACCACCTCTCACCTCCCTGTCCAGCTGGGGGGCACAGGAGGGACCACCTCCCACATCCCTGTCCAGCTGGGGGGCACAGGAGGGACCACCTCCCACCTCCCTGTCCAGCTGAGGGGCACAGGAGGGACCACCTCCCACCTCCCTGTCCAGCTGAGGGGCACAGGAGGGAACACCTCCCACCTTGCTGTCCCCCTACCCACTAGGATCTGAGATGTATTTTGGATGCGGGATCTGGCACAGCTTGGAGAAGGATGAGCAGCAGCCATCAGCCTCAAGCTCCCCTAATGCTGAGTCGGTTCAAGCAGAGAACAGTGGCTGCAGGGCACAGCAGGTGCCTCCTGACCAGGGACAGCCTGACCCACGGGACTATGAAGGTGGGATGCATTTTGAGTCCTCCATCGCCAGTGAGCAGAAGGCCTTGAAAAGTTTTTAGTTTATTGTTTAATTGACAGACTTGCATATTTGTGGCACATATGACGTTTTGATATTCATAGACTGAATGGCTAAATCAAGCCCGTGAACATGTTCACTCCCTCACGTGCTTGTTTTCTTGCGGTGGAAACTAGAGGCGCTTTATGAGCTACACTCCCGGCCCTTTTCAAAGCTGCTGAGGATGACCTCAGACTTGCCATCTCCTGCCTCTGCCCCCCTGGTTCCTGGGATTACAGGCGGGTGTGCCCTGCCACTGCTCCTGGCTTGTGAAAATGTTAAAAATCCCTTTGGCAAGTTTCACATATTCAGGGGCTGGAGCGGTGGCTCAGCAGTTGGAGCGCTTGCCTGGCATGCGTGAGGACGCGAGATCGAACCCCAGCACCACATACATAGCTAAGTATCAAAGAAACAAAGTCCAGATGGAAAAGTAAATAAAATTGATTCTCACTCTCTCCCTCTCATTTTTGAGTAAGCGCATGCTGCATGGCACTTTGTGAAAACACGATGAACTTGGAGGACCTTGTGCCAAGTGAAGTAAACCAGATGTGTAGAGACAAACACCCCATGATCTGAGAGCTGCCTCAGACGTGGAGCGGGGCAGGGGGTGTCGCTCAGTGGTGGGTGCTTGCCTAGCATGCACCAGGCCCCGGCTGCTGTGCCCAGCGCTGGGGGTGGGGGAGGCGGCAGAGTAGGACGGGGGTGCCAGGGCCGGGTTCCAGATAGACAGGAGTAAGCTCAGGAGAGCCACAGAGCACGGTGAGAAAGAGCCTTTCATGAACAGCTGCTCCCCAGCCCTCTAGGCTTAGGATAGACTGGCCTGGTATTTGCCGTCCTGCTGCCTCAGCTGCCTGAGTCGCTAGGGTGATTACAGGAGTGCACCACTGCCCTCGGCTCCGCGTCCTCCCTTCAGTCGCCCGGGCTGTGCCCGTGCTGCCTTCCTAGGGTCTCCTCACATGTCTTGGTGTTTCTGCTCCACTGTCCTCTTCCTGGCCCTCCTCTCACATCCTTTCCCTGGCCCCTCTCCCACCCCCTCCATTCCTGTTTACGCAGAGTTGTGGGAAGGGCAGTGCCCACCTATGTATGTAGCTCTTGGTGGCAGAGAGGGGCCCCTGGTCTCTTCTCCTGACTTTTGGCAGAGTCCATAAAGAAGAGGGTACTGTGAAGGAGGCCAGCTCTGGATATGGCGCCTGGTCCAGGAAGGAGTCTGCTCTGCTGCTTGCATCTGATGCTGTCCCCTGAGGACTTAATCTATTCCTTAACCACACTAAGCACTGAGTGGCTTTAGCTGAAATGCAGCCCCAACCCTGGGGGAATCAAACACATCACTGCCCCTGTGCCCGAAAGGTTCTCCCACTGGCCGTGCATCCCCACTGCACCTCCAGGCTCCTCGCATGGGCTGCAGAGCTCCCGCCCCCAGCCCTTCCAAGCTCTCCCCGAACCTGGCCCAGAGCTCTGGTCATTGGTCCCCACGGTCCAGGTCCTCCCCTACCTCTGCAAACCCAGTGCCCTGAGTTCCAGCCCTCCCAGACCATGTTGCAGCTACTGCTCTGGTGCTCAGCTTTCCCCAAACATAATCCTACCCTCACTCTAGGAGCTAAAGAAGGCGCAGGGCCCTCCGGAGTCTAACTGCGTTCTCAAGCCTCCAGGGGAGCTGGGCCTGGGCGCCTCCCACCTAATGCTGCCCCCAGTTCCTTTCAACTGTCCAGCTCAAATGTGGTTTTAAAAATTTCTTTATTAGTACTTTTGACAAACAACTGAACTCCACTTTTTACATTACACGTCTGAAGTACAACTTGACGCTTAACCCATGTCGACAACGGCACGACTGAATCACCTCACTTGTCGCCTGTGGTGAGACGCTCCAAATACACCTTCAGCTGCTCTGACTTGAGCCCGCGGCGACTGCCAGCAACTCCTTGGTGAGTCAGTGCTGAGCGTCTCCACGCTCATCTGCTGAATCTTCTCTGGTGAAGTGCTTCATCTTTCAGCTGCTTTGACAAAGTGAGCCCTTCATGAGGTGCGTGCAGAGTGAGCCTCTGCTTCCTGCCCTTTCCTCTGTCATGTGACATCATTGCACCAACAGGCCTTGCACTTCTGATTAATCCTAGCTGAGCCATGATGTCCATGCCTCCTGTGCATGGGACAGTCATCTTCTGTGCTCTGAAATCACGTATAACAGTCTTGTCTAAACTCACTGCACTCCAATGAGTCTTGCAGTAACTCACAATAAGAATGCTAAGGTGATGATCCCAAGAACAACAGGTAATGTCTACAGATCGGAATCAACACCCTGGATACATTTTGAGGGAGTTTACGTGTACATTTAACTTCCACAATACCCCAGATACATTTTGAGGGAGTTTAATTTACGTGTACATTTAACTTCCACAATACCCCGGATACATTTTGAGGGAGTTTACGTGTACATTTAACTTCCACAATACCCTGGATACATTTTCAGGGAGTTTACGTGTACATTTAACTTCCACAATACCCCGGATACATTTTGAGGGAGTTCACGTGTGTGTACATTTAACTTCCACAATAGTTTTATGTAGGTGCGATTACCCCTATGTACAAACAACACATACATTCTACAAATACAGACAGTCCTGATTTACAGATGTTTCAACATATCTTTTTCAACACAATGGTGTGAAAAGCGTACCCAGTATAGCTGATGATTTGAGAACGTCACGATGGTGGAAAGCGTACCCCACGGAACCACTGATTTTAGAACGTCACAATGGTGGAAAGCGTACCCCCGGAACCACTGATTTTAGAACGTCACGATGGTGGAAAGCGTACCCCCAGAACCACTGATTTTAGAACGTCACGATGGTGGAAAGCGTACCCCCGGAACCACTGATTTTAGAACGTCACGATGGTGGAAAGCGTACCTCACGGAACCACTGATTTTAGAACGTCACGATGGTGGAAAGCGTAGCCCACGGAACCACTGATTTGAGAACGTCACGATGGTGGAAAGCGTACCCCCAGAACCACTGATTTTAGAACGTCACGATGGTGGAAAGCGTAGCCCACGGAACCACTGATTTTAGAACGTCACGATGGTGGAAAGCGTACCCCACGGAACCACTGATTTGAGAACGTCACGATGGTGGAAAGCGTACCCCACGGAACCACTGATTTGAGAACGTCACGATGGTGGAAAGCGTAGCCCACGGAACCACTGATTTTAGAACGTCACAATGGTGGAAAGCGTACCCCACGGAACCACTATATTAGAACCTGATGATAGTGTAACAGTGCCCAGTAGAACCACTGACTTTAGAGGTTCAGGATAGTAGAATGTGTACTCAACAGAACCACTGATTTTTACTTTCTGTATAGTATTCAATAAGTTAGGTCAGACATTCAGCACTTGATTATTGAATAGCCTTTGTGTAAGATACTTTTGCTCAATTTAGGCTAATGGGAGCATTCTGAGCACACTTCAGGTAGGCTGGGCTAGCCTATGATGTTTGGTCAGTCAGGTGTATTAAATCATTTTGAATGGTCTTTTCAAGTACGGTTTGTTTGTTGGGATATGATCGTGCTGTGTGCATCTGTCATGCACAGGGGTGATAAACATGTCTTGTTGGGGGTAGAGGTGGGATGGGTATGACTGGCAGGGGATGGATCAGGGCTAACGGCCTCCCCATGTTACATCAGCAGGGCTGTCCCTAGAATGAACCTCAAATGTAAGAAAGATGGAATGGTACTGCAGGCACAGTGAATTCGTTCAGCCAACTGCCCAGTAAAAACGTCTGAGCATGTTGTACTCGTTAAGTGACTGTGACTTTTCCAACTTTCCAAATTTGCCTCTAGTGTGACTTCTGATATTCTACAATTAGAAGAATGGCCAGTGAAGGTTTTCTTATGTCAGATTAAATCATGGATTTTCCTGGTGTTGAGGAAGGGATGAATGTGGGATGGAGGCCTTGCGTGTTCTCTGTGCAGAAGGTTTCTCAACTGTTATGTGTCCTCTGATGTTCTCTAAGATGGTTTGCATGGTTATAAACCTTTCCACATTCCTTACATGCATATGATTTTGCCATGTGAGTTTTTTGGTGCTGTGTAAGCTGATGGCCGTGACTAAAGGCCTTCCCACACTCCTTACACTCATAGGGTTTCTCTCCTGTGTGAATTCTCTCATGTTTAACAAGGCTTGACCCATAAATAAAGGCCTTCCCACACTCCTTACATTTGTAAGGTGTCTCACCAGTGTGAATCCTCTCGTGCTGAGTGAGGTGATAGCCACAGTTAAAGGCCTTCCCACATTCTGTGCACTTGTAGGGCTTCTCCCCGGTGTGGATCCTCTCATGCTTCACAAGGCTGGAGCCCCAACGGAAGGCCTTCCCACACTCCTTGCACTCGTGGGGCTTCTCCCCAGTGTGGATCTTCTGGTGCTGGGTGAGGTAGTTGACCCGAGTGAAGGCCTTCCCACACTCTTGGCACTCGTAGGGCTTCTCGCCTGTGTGGATCCTCTTATGCTGAATGAGGCTGGACCCGCAAATGAAGGCTTTGCCACAGTCTTTGCACTCGTAGGGCTTCTCACCACTGTGAATCCTCTTATGCTGGATCAGCTTGTAGAGACGGCTGAAGGTCTTCCCACAGTCCTTGCACTCGTAGTCCTTCTCCCCAGTATGGAACCGCTGATGCTGAGTGAGCTCATCGCCACGCCGGAAGGCCTTCCCACAGTCCTTGCACTCGTAGGGCTTCTCCCCAGTATGGATTCTCTTGTGGATGACGAGGCTCGAGCCCCAGCGAAAGGCCTTCCCACAGTCTTTGCACTCATAGGGCTTCTCCCCAGTATGAATCTTCTGGTGTTGAGTAAGCTGGTTTCCCCAGCGAAAGGCCTTCTTACACTCTTTGCACTCATAGGGCTTCTCACCGGTGTGGATTTTCTGATGCTGACTGAGCTGGTAGCCGCGACTGAAGGCCTTGCCACATTCCTTACACTCATAGGCACTCTCCTTACCGTGAGCTCGTGGTTGTGGCCTTGGAGGCGTGCGTTCCCTACTGGCAGGTGCTTTTCCGGAGCTGACTTTTGCTTGACTGGAACTTTTCTCTTGAGAGCTTGGTGTTACTTCAGACTCACCTGCATGCACCTTGCTTGGGTGATGAGACTTACTCTTGCCACCTGAATTCCTTCTGTGAAAATTCATTTTATATATGTTCTTTTCTATAGCTAAACTCTTGCCCTCAAACGCTGAATCCAAATCTGAAAGAAAAGCAACATATTTTCCTTTAAAGGAAAACACAACAAACCTAACCACAAGCCCAGAACTTCTCCAGTGAAACAAACACGAGCACCCTGGGCTCCTCTTTAAATGAAGGTGCTGCTCCTAGCACCACGGCAGTCAACGAGCTGAGAACATCACACAGGAAAGCGTACAGACCGCCAGCCGACACATTCAGCAAAGGAAGCAGAGGGAAAAATCTCAAAGGTGCCGATGAAAACAAGAGCACTTGGAAGAGGATACGGAGGCGTTCCTAGAAGACCCCAGAGCTGCCGTAGATGCAGGCACACTGTGGGCACCTGCACACTCCTCCTCAGCCAGAGTGAACTCGCGTTTGGGCAACACGGATGAGCCTGGAGGGCATCATGCCAAGTGAGATGAGCCAGGCACAGAAAAAAGAAAGGGCACAGCTTCCCACTCACATGGAAGCTGAGGAGGTGATTTCAGAAGCAGAGGGCAGAACGGTGGTTACCAGAGGCAGAGGAGGGAGGTAGGTGAGGGTGGTTAATGGACACAGAATTACCACTGGACAGGAGGAGTAAGTCCTGGTGCTTCATAGCACTGCAGGGGAACCTCTGTTAACAATAATTTCTTGTATACATGAAAGCAGAGGCAGAATAGAGGATCTGAATGCTTTGGCCACAAACAAAGGAGATGGATGTGCTGATTATCCTGATTTAATCATCACACATTGCATACATGTATCAAAATATCACACTAGGTCTAGGGTGGGTCCTCAAAGTACCAAAGACCAGACTGGAGCAGTGGCTCAATGGTTAGAGTGCTTGCCTGGTTTGTGTGAGGGCCTGGGTTCAAATCCCAGTACCACATACACAACTAAGTGTCAGAAAAACAAAAAGCCAGATGAAAAATGAAATTCTCCTCTCTCTCTTTAAAAAAAAAAAAAAAAGGACAGAAAAAAGTATCACAAGACAGAAAGCTTGATGTCTTGGAGATGGGCATGAAGTAAATACTCTAGGACTCCAGTTCATCCTCGGCACTAAAGAAGAGAGAGTCACACAGAGGGCCAGAGAGAGGCGGGGAAACAGCTGACGCCTGGAAGATGAAGGCATGTAGCGTTCTCTTCCATGCTGAGAAAGTCAGAGCATTCCCTGGGAACAGGAAGCAGACGTTCAGCTAGTCTTCTGAAAGGTGTTCCTGAAAACCAGAGATATTCCAGGAAGCAGGGTCTAAAACATTGGGCGCACAACTTACCCAGTGAGACCAAGTTACTGTAGTTCTCCAACATGACATCCCAGTACAGGTCCCTCTGGGCAGGGCTCAGACAGGCCCACTCCTCCTGAGAGAAGTCTACGGCCACATCCGAGAATGTCACCAAACCCTGTGAATGTAAACCACATACTCACGATGAGAGACAGGAAGACTTCCGGATGAAGGAAGGGACAGTGGTTTTCCGGGGTGGGGTGAATACAGGTAGTTGTAGGAAGGCCGTGGTACCATGTCTGGGGTGGAGTACGCCTGTGTGCCACTCGAGAGCCCTGCCACCTCACAGAAAGCAACCCGTACTCTGTGGGATTCTTAAAGATTCAAACCTGCCTGAATTCTGAAACAGTGTGGGTTCCTATGGTGCCATTTTTTTTTAAAAAGGAAAAATAAAATCCTGACATTTTTTTCCTTATAATATTAGATCTTTTTCTTTTTGGTACTGGGGATTGAACACAGTGCTGCTTAACCACTGAGCCATAACCCCAGCCCGTTTTATTTTTTATTTTGAGACAGTGTCTTGCTAAGTTGCTCAGGGCTTTGCTAAGTAGCTGAGGCTGGCTTTGAACTTGCGATCCTCCTGCTCAGCCTCCTGAGCTGCTGGGATTACAGGCATGTGCCACTGTACCCAGCCAGATTTTTTAATTTTAGAAGATAGGCTTTTGCATGTTTGAATGTTTTCAAGGCTCAAATTCACCATCATGCTAGATTACATTTTAAAAAGTGTTCCTTTGTAATGACAAAAGCCTAATTCAGGCATGGTGGCATGTGCCTGTAATCGCAGCTGTTTGGGAGGCAGAGGCAGGAGGATCGCAAGTTAAGGCCAGCCTCAGCAACACAGAAAGACCCTGTTTCAAATAAAAAACGGCTGTGGGTATAGCTCCGAGGTAGAATGCTTCTGGTTCAATTGCTGGTACCTGGGGTGGAGGGCACGGTAGCGGGGAATATGATTTCTGTCTCCAGGCCCTCCTCACAGCCCCATCTGATTCTGTTCAACTGTAAAGGCCTTCCAGAGCTTGCATCTCACCTCACCAGTGGATCTGAATGCTCCCTCTTAAGCACTCAGTCAACAAGGCTACCAGAGGTCGAGTGGGACCAACACACCCAACTCTGCAAGCCACAGGTAGCCTGGGGATTCCCTCAAGGGGCTCTGTTTTGGCAGCACTCCAACAGTACTTGGAGAAAAACCAGAGTGCATAGGAGACCACGTAACCTGTGCTAGGATTCAGTGAACAGCCAAGAAGATGCATTTAGGCCTACATGGGGTTACTGTTCCCTGGGGAAGAACTGGGAAGTAGGGGATTAGAGGGACCCTGTTTAGGTAGGCGGCAGCTTTGGGTATTTCACAACAATACCACATTTCAAGAATGAAAGACACACACTTACGTGGGCCATGGTTTCAGAACTCTGGGCTTGACTGGTCATCTTGGGATTCCTTCCACAGAAGACACAAAGCTTGAGAGGTCAGAGCTAGGAATGGAAAAAGACGACGTTGACACCAGCTGCAAGAGGGGCTCTTATACGACCTAACAGCCTCGTTCCACCACCCTTGCTTCCCAGCACACACATGAGCCTGGGGAAGATGACAGGAGTGGGACAAACCCAAGTCTCCCAGGAGCCCTGGAGCCCAGCTGCATCACAGCAGAGGTGCTTTCTTTTTTGCCTTAAAGGTAGACTTGGACACTAGTGTGAGAATTTCTAGAAAGTTCCTTGTGGTGGGGTGGGGGCGGAGCTCAGGATGTGGCAAGGAATTTGGCCTAGGGGCTGGGGATGTGGCTCAGTGGTAGAGGGCTTTCCTGGCCTGCATGAGGCTCTGGGTTCCATTCCTAGCACTGCAAGAAAATAAAAAAATAAAAAAAGAAGCTTTGCCGTAGAATCCCCGGCCTCTGGCCCCCGATTCGAGAGGTAGCGTGTCGTACCTGACAGGGAGGCCTTTGCTTCAGGTGGAGCTGACCACACTGGAAAGACCAGCTTGGTGATTCAGGATGAGGACTTTGGGAGACACAGGATCCACTGACCTGGAGACTGAAATTAACCATTCAGATAATCGTTCACGTCTGTGTGCTAAAGCCCATAACTGCACTGCAACACTGAATACCAGACTCGAGTGACAGTCGCTGACCTCATACTGTCTGTTTCCTAACTGGTAACAGTGGAATAAAAAATTATAAGTATGGGGACTGGAGCGGTGGCTCAGCAGTTGCGGCGCTTGCTTAGCATGCGCAGGACCTGGGTTCAAACCCCAGCACCACATACACAACTAAGTGTCAGAGCAATGAAAGCCAGATGAAAAACTAAATAAAGTTGTTTTTCTCTTCTCTCTCTCATTGTCCCTCTCTTAAAAAAAAAAAAAAAAGAAAGATTATAAGGTATGACTGTCTTAATTATAAGTAAGATAATCCTAAACAGGCAGTAATAAGTAACGATTAATGTCAGGTAGCCGTTATTATGGATGATCAAGAACACAAACGTCCATATGATTTTTTAAATCTTTGTTTCCCTTCTCTGTGGTGTGGGGGTCACACCCAGGGCCCTGCACACACTACGCTGCTGCTCTCCTTCTAAGCCTTATCCTCAACTCCCATTTCATGTTTTCAAAAAAAAAGTCAAACTTGCCCTTTCCCATTTATTCCTTGGCTAGTCTGTGCTCCTCAAGCCTGCTTTCTGTATAATCAATGCTAACTTAGTTCATATTTTGGTTTTGTTGCTCTGATATTTTGCTGTGTATCTGGTGCTGGGATTTGAACCCGGGGCCTCCTGCATGCCAGGTAAGTGCCATAACCCCTGGGCCACTGCTCCAGACCCCAGAGCCTCATCTTCAGAAAAAATTTAAAACATTTTTCTCCCTCTTAGCTTGTTTTACTTATTTTTATGTGGTGCTGATCATTGAACCCAGTACCTCACATGTGCTAGGCAAGCACTCTAACACTGAGCTACAACCCCGTCCAAGAATACATTCTTGTAACTTAAGCACATTAGCAAAGGCGATTCTATGATAACAGCCAGGGGAACAGACGTGATTCTGCATTGATGTGAGAAGATGACAGTTTGAGAACACTGGCACAGGGCTGCACTGAGCGTTCTAAGTGATATGGGAGGCTGTGTGAAACTTTTTTGTTTTCTTTTGCGGTGCTGGGGATTGAACCCAGGGCTGTGTGTGTGCTAGGCAAGTGCCACACCCCTGAGCTACATCCCTGGTTCTTTTTATTTTGAGACAGTCTCACTAAGTTGCCAAGGCTGTCCTTGAATTTGGAATCCTCTCTTAGTCTCCTGAATTGTTGGGATTACAAGGTGTGTAAACCATAGCCAGTTTCAAGTGTAAATATTTTTATTACTACAATTGTATTCTTTATCTTGGAAATGTTACTTACACACCCCATATCTGTTATTTATATATACGAATCTTACAGATGTTATTAAGTACAGTCAGCACTTGAAAGGTACCCAGTGACATTGTAGCATTGTTCACAAGCACACATTGTCATGTTCTGTGAAAGCAACATTAAAAAACTAGAAAAATTAATTAAAATCTTAACAGTAATTTTCTCTGGATGGATGGATGGAGCAATTAAGATTTTTTGTCCTTTCTTCTTCTTTTTCTCCCCTCCCCGGCCCTGTTTTGGAGATGGGGTTTTGCTAAGTTGCCCAGGGTTGGAACTTGTGATCTTCCAGTCTCGGCTTCCCAGGTAGCTGGGATTATAGGCCTGGCCATTGAACCCAACGATTATGGATAATTTGAATTTATTTTTTTGGTGCTGGGGCTTGAACCCAGGGGTGCTTGACCTCTGAGCACTGAGCTATGTCCCCAGTCCTTTCTATGTTTTATTTTAAGACTGGGTATTGCTGACTTGCTTAGGGCCTCACTAAATTGTTGAGGCTGGCTTTGAACTTGCAATTCTCCTGCCTCATCTTCCCTAACTGCTGTGTGTGCCATGATGCCTGGCTGAATTTCTTCTTTATGAGCTCCCTAGAGACTGAATTATTTTACAGCTGGTCAGCATTAATTACATTATAAGAAATGTAACACGACAACATCAAATTAAAAAAAAAAAACAACAAAGAATAAAAGGGGGCCTGGGGTGTAGCTCAGCAGTAGAGCACTTGCCTAGCATGTGGGAGACCCTGGGTTCAGTCCCCACCAAAATACATTCACACACACAGCACTTGCGTAGAAGCTCCACCATACTGGCAGAGGGCAGTGTGCCGCAGTCATTGAACTGATAGGTCTTTATCCAGCAAAACCACTCTCTCAAATGTCCATATGGTAATCTGGCACTGGAATATGTCACCTTAATGGCAAAGGGGAATTAAGGTTGCAGAGGGACTTAAAATCACTAACCTTTGGGGCTGGAGCGGTGGCTCAGCGGTTTCGGCACTTGCCTGGCAAGCACGAGGACCCGGGTTCAAACCCCAGCACCACGTACACAACTAAGTGTTGGAGCAACTAAGGCCATGTGAAAAACTAAATAAAGTTGTTTCTCCCTTTCTCTGTCTCCCTCACTGTCCCTCTCTCTTTAAAAAAAAAAAAAAAAAAAAAATCACTAACCTTTGAACTTTAAAATAGGGAAGATTATCCTGAATTACCTTGGTGAGCCCTATGTAACCACAAGGGTCCTGAACATATAAGGGTGGATTAAAGATGTGATGCAGAAGCAGGGTCAGAGTGAGGCGAGGGGAAGGACTTGACTTGTCTTTATTGCTCTGATTGTTAGAGAGACGTCAGGAGCCAAGCAGTGCCTTCAGCCTCTGGAGCCTCCCAGCAGGCATGTGTCTCAGCTTGGGAGAGACGGACTTCAGACATGTGACCACTAGGGCTCTAAGGGGACACATCTGTGCTGTGTTACCAATAATGAATCTGTGGTAATTTTTTACAGCAGCATAGGAATCTGATGTAGGGCCTAATACCGAAAAGACGGTGTTGCTAAAGTAAATATCAGGTCCCTGTTCTGGATTTTTCTTCTCACTGCCTTAGGAACACAATCAGACCCTGAGCACAATCATGTAGACAAGGTACCTCTGCAGATGTCCCATGAACTGAATGCTGTGTCCCATTAAAATTCCTAACTTGAAATCTTGTCCACCAAGGTGATGACACCAGGAGTGGGGGCCTTTGTGAGTGATTATGTCAAGAAGGTGGGGTCCTCATGAATGGATCCCCAAATCTCTCAGCTCTCTTTATACCATGTGAGGACACAGCAGGAAGAGGGCAGCCTGCAACCTGGAAGGCTTCCCCCAAATGCAACCAGGCTGCCACCGTCATCTTGGCCTTCCAGACTCGAAACTGTGTAGAACATACGGCTGTCTTTTCCGCTACCCATTCTGTGCACTTTTTATAGCAGCCCCAACTAAGACAAGGCTAAACAAGGAAGTGCAAGGGGGAGAGAAGAGATTCAGCACGCCGAAAGTGCTCAGCATGGCCACACTCCTTTCCTCCCTCACTGAGATCATGTTGAATGTATTTACAACCTGTCTTCTAAATTAAGTTTTCATGCATATTCTAGCTTACAACTACTTGTATTAAATTTTTTTTCAGGTTTTTAAAATAGTTTTTATTTTTCAAAAGTTAACATGTGCATTACAGGAAACAAGCAAAGAACAAAGTCATCCAGTCACAAGCAGCTTAGCTGGACGTGTCCCTCCAGATTGTGCACACATACACAAGATCCCATGTTGTGTGCCTGAGATCATAGTGTGCATCATGCTTTTCCACACATCACGAATATTCACCAATTCAAAATCCCAAAGCTACATGAGTATTTTTGATAACCATGAATACACTACACCAACTCAATCTGTTAGAAAAAAACATAATCCTTTCTTGGGGACATAAATTTCACTGAAGACAGAAATGTATTAATGTTTTATTATACACATTTCCTCTCCTTATGGCTCCAATATCTCCCTAGCCCACTTTAGTTTTTGAGACAGGGCCTCACTAAGTTGCTAAGGCTGGCCTCAGACTTGTGATCCTCCTGCCTCAGCCTCTTGCCCTGGGATTACAGGCGAGAGCCACCATGCCTGGCTAAGCCACACCTTCCTTTATGTCACAGAATTATAGGGTATTTCCTTGGGGGTAGGGCAAAACACTGACAGATATACTGTATAATAAATGACATTGTATAATAAAGTTATAGTATAAGTGTGTATGCAATTTACCTTGCTAAGTTGTAGATGGAATTCAAGGAAGGACCTCAGGCTAAGCTTCCTGAGCTGTTTGGCCGTGCGGCCCTCTTAGCACCACTGCAGTTAGCTTCACGTGCATGCGACTCACCATCTGTCAGCACCCATGCCCGGCGCACAGGCACTGCAGTTGGCCTCTGCCTAGCAGTTGTGTTTTGGAGGCCGCTGTATGGTTTCAATTGTACTAACACATTTTATTCTCATCCTAACCCTATTTTCAGAAAGCTCAAAAAGGCAGGAAAAAGTTGGTTGCATTGGCACATACCTGTAATCCCAGAGGGTTGGAAGGCTAAGGCTCGGATTGCAAATTCAAGGCCAGCCTCAGCAATTGAGCAAAACTGTCTCAAAATAAAAAATAAAAAGAGGCAGGGATGTGGCTCAGTGGTTAAGCACCCTGGGTTCAATTCCCGGTACAAACCAACCAACCAACCAACCAACCAAAACAAACAAACCAGAAACAAATATAAAAACCCGGGGCTGGAGCAGTGGCTTGGTGGTTCTGTCATTTGCCTGGAATGCATGAATCCTCGGGTTCAAACCCCAGCACCCACAGTACACAACTGTCAGAGCAACGAAAGTCATGTGAAAAGCTGAATAAAAATTGATTCTCTCTGTCTCTCACTGTCCCTCTTTTACTGTCCTTCTCTCTTAAAAAAAGAAAAAATAAACAAAATCCCCCAAAACCAAATGAAGCTGCAGAAGAGACAGCACTAATATGCTAAGATCTAAGGAAAAATCAACCCCAAATAAAACAGGTAACTCACCTGAACCTTGACTTCAAGATGTGATTAGTCTTCCAACCAAGGACGCTTTCTCTTCACTGGACTAGGGGAAAGAGGAAAACAAGAATGAGACACCAGGGCCTTTCGGACGCAGACAATAGTAGAAAACACACTTGGAGGCACATCTGTCCTTAGGCACCAGATACAGCCAACCAGGAGTAAGAGGGCCCTGGGATCTGAGTTTTTGAGAGCTCCGAGACTAGGCTCAAAAACTGATGTTGTGGAATACGTAGCTGCCCTGCTGCTCCTCCTCTGATATCAGGGATCTTTCCCACCCCAGAAAGAATTCCACTCTGGCCATCTTCTCCTGCCATTCAGGGAGCCTGCAGGGAGAACACTTAGGGCTCAAACTGTCATCTCACAACTACCTCTTTGTCCTCGTTGGTCATTTTCATGACAAGGTGCAGGCCGACATCTTTCCCGTCCCTGGGGCCCGCTGCTCTCGGGTACCACTCATTTGAAACTACAGGTTGACGATCACCCCCCTCCTCGCCCCCGACCGCACCTGTTATCCGAGGGAGGCGCAGTCGCAACTCCCGGCACCTAGAGGCTCCGGCAGCGGTCCACACACCTGTAGCTTCGGAGCGAAGTGGCTGTGTCGCAGCTGCCCGCGCACAGCCAGCTGCCAGTCCACACGGTGGAGCAAGTGCGTCAGAGTTAGCACTCTGGCCGGCGCCCTGTGGTCCAGGTGACGCGTGCTGCACACCCACGTCACCGTTACCAGGATACTGGCCCGGCTTCTGCGTTGCACACCCCCACACCACAGTGTCACACGCGCGCGGTCCCGGCCACCCCCGGCCCAGGACAAAGCGCATGCGCAGAGCTCGGCCCGGGCCCAGCACCGACCCAGGGGAACGCACGACTCAACAACTCTCCTGGCCTCCGCAGATGCCGCCTCCACGGCCCTCGCCTGCAAAGCCTAAGGTGTCCCGGCACCCAGCCGGGCACGGTGTCCCGGCACGCAGTGCGAGTGGCCCTCGGGGAGCTGATGTCGTGGGTGGGGGACACGCTGGGGCGAGTGGAAAATCCCAGCGCCAGCCATCAGTCGTAAGCAGCCCCTGGTGACCTAAGGCTAACAAGTACGCAGAGTGGCGAAAGGCACCCAGACCTACTGTCATGGGGACGCAGCGAGGCCCTCTGCATCTGTGGGTCCCCAACAGACCCGACTGTCAGCATTCTACATGATTCAGCGTACAGCTCTCTATACGGCATTTTCACCGTAGTTGGTGTAACTAATCCACGGATGATTTCAAGTTAAAAAGAATGTGCGCAGGTTTATGCAAAGCAACATTTTCCACAGGGGTGTATCATGCCTAAATGCGGGAGGAGGGACAGAAAAATGCCTTGTCCCTGAACGACCTCCTTCAGTTCCCAAAATCCTGGCCAAGTGAACTAGGAGACCAAGCCTGCGCCAGAAAGTTCAGTCGTGTATTACCTAGGATGCTGGACTAAGTCACCAGAAAGTTCAGTCGTGTATGACCTAGGATGCTGGACTAAGTCACCAGAAAGTTCAGTCGTGTATTACCTAGGATGCTGGACTAAGGCGCCAGAAAGTTCAGTCGTGTATGACCTAGGATGCTGGACTAAGGCGCCAGAAAGTTCAGTCGTGTATGACCTAGGATGCTGGACTAAGGCGCCAGAAAGTTCAGTCGTGTATGACCTAGGATGCTGGACTAAGGCGCCAGAAAGTTCAGTCGTGTATGACCTAGGATGCTGGCTTTCTCTTCCGCACACTGGCAACTAAGGCAAGCCAGTTATCTGTAGAAAGCAACTTTATGTTTTCTTTTTTTTAAAAGGGAGGGAGGGAGGGGGAGAGAGAAAGGAAGAATTTTATTTAGTTTTTCACTTTGTCGTGTACAGGGTGCTGGGGTTCGAACCTGCGTCCTTGGGCATGCCAGGAAAGGGCTGTAGCCACTGAGGCACTGCTCCAGCCCGAAAGCTACTTTCTTGCATGTAGGCAAGGACAGTTGCTCCTTGGGAGGCTGCTCACACAAAGTAAGCAAGCCAACAGTGATGGCGCTGCTGCAGAAGTCTAATGAGCGGGGACTGGCGCGGAACTCTGGGCACTGTGCACACAACATGTGTCAGTCATCCAGCTGGCCATCACTGGACAAAGTGCAGGGAGGGAGAGGAGGCATTGCGTGACAAAGCAGTCACAGGGACGGTACACTCAGCCTGTCTTCAAGGACCTCTTTGTCGAGCAGTCTCTGGTCTCTTGTAAGCTCTGCCCAATGGAGCACAGTCTCCTGTGCTGTCCCCAGGCGCTTTCTTTGACTTTCCCACAACCTGCCCCACTGCCCTGACACCACTGGGCTGTGGTCGAGGCAAAAGAGCCTTGAGAATGTGCGGATTTTGGTATGTGCTCTTGTAGAGGGTGAGTGTGCATGCACGCACATACTGGAACCAATCCCATTCATCAAACATGTCAAGTGCTGCCCTAACATGTGTGCATACGCTCAAGACACTGTCAAAGGACCGAGCACCCCCACACCTTCTGCGGCCCTGGGGCTTGAACTCAGGGATTTTCTGTGTGCTAGGCAAGCACTCCATTACTGAGTTACACCCCCAGTTCCACTCCCCACACTTTTTTTTTTTTAAGAGAGAGGGACAGTGAAAGAGAGAGAGAGAGAGAGAGAGAGAGAGAGAGAGAGGGAGAATATCAATTTTTATTGAGTTTTTCACATGGCTTTTGTTGCTCTGACACTTAGTTATGTACTTGTGCATGCCGGGCAAGCACTGTAACCGCCGAGCCACTACTCTAGCCCCTGTCCATCTTCGTTTTGAGACAGAGTCTGGTTAAGTTGCTGAGGCTGGACTGGTGGCTCAGTGGTTATGGCATTTACCTGGCATGTTTGAGGAAAATGGGTTCAAACCCCAGCACCACCTACACAATGAAGTGTTGGAGAAATGAAAAACTAAATAAAATTCTCTCTCTCTCACTGTCCCTCTTTAAAAAAAAAAAGTGTTGCTGAGGCTGGTCTTGAACTTGAGACCTGCTTTGGCCTCCCAAACACCTGATTGCGGGCATGATTGGCTAAGGTTTTTTTTTTTTTTTTTTTTTTTTTTTTAAAGAGAGAGGGACACACAGAGAGAGAATCAATTTTTTTAAGTTTTTCATATGACTTTCGTTGCTTTGATACTTCGTTGTATACGTGGTGCTGGGTTTTGAACCTGGGTACTCACACGTGCCAGGGAAGCTGGGTAATTACTGAGATACCACTCCAGCCCCTAAGGGGATTCTTTTTAAATTGAGAGGATTATATATATATAATATATAGTTTTGAGAATCCTGAGAAATCCTGTGTATCTTTCACCCATTTATACCAACTGGGGGCTGTATTACAGTAATATCAAAACCAGGATACAAAGATTGATTTAATTCATTGATCTCATCTAGATTTTCTCAGAATTTTTTTTTCCTTTTCCTTGGGTGGTGGAGGTGGAGACTGAACTCAGGGCCTTGTGCACGTACATCCCCAGCCCCCTACAGACTGTTATGTGATGGCATAGAATATGTTTACTAAGAATGATATTCACTCATATTAGCCAAAAAGGAATTCAAGATACATTACCAAGTGAAGAAGGAGGATTTTAAAAGGTCTATATAACTTAGGCAAGGACTCTTAGTGAAATTAAGAACACAGGCTCTGACTTTCAGGATGTGAATTTTGAGCTCTGGCAAGGTACTAACCTTGTAGCATCTGCTTCCTCACTAGTAAAATCTTGATAAAGACACTATGAAAGTTGACTATCTCTGCTAGTAAGATAATCTACATAAAATACCCAAACTATGCTACAAATTATTAAATACAAATTACTGATAATCACTAATATTATAGATCCTTTTCTTTTTCAAAGAGAGAGAGGGAGCGAGAGCATGAAAGAGAATCAATTTATTTTTTTCATGTGGTCTTTGTTTCTCTGACACTTAGTAGTATATGTGGTGCTGGGGTTTGAACCTGGGCCCTCATGCATTCCAGGCAAGTGCTCCAACCAGTGACCCACTGCTGCAACCCCTACACATCCCTTAATACACGCTTATAAACCAAACCCAATCCATTTCTTTCTTTTTGGTTCTGGGGATTGGACCCAGGGACACTTTACCATTGAGCTGCATTCTCAGTCTTTTTCATTTTCTGAGACAGAGCTCGCTAAATTGCTGAGGTTAGCCTTGAACTTCAGATCCTCCTGCCTACGCCTCCTGAGCTCTTGGGATTACAGGTGTGCACCATCACATCCTCCTGGCCATTTTCCTTTTCTCTTACGTCAGAATACAAATGCGCTTCTTAAATCAGCTGCTAATGTAATAAATGCACACTAAAAACAACTTTCAGAGCTTGATGTTAAGAATGAAATTCTTTTTATTTAGCATAATTGGGAAAAAAGATTCTATGACACATAAGGAGGAAATGTTCCCTCTCCACAAGCACGTAGGGGGCAGAGGCATGATTCTGCATCAGAAATGAAACTGAGAGATTCTAATTTGAGAAGATGCCAGATTGGGAACATTGGCAAGAGGATGAATCGTGTGTTCCCTCTGATGTGGGAGGTTTATGTGAATATTTTAAATTACTGCCATCTCATTTTTCATGTATCTTGAATTTGTTACTTGTATAGTGTATATATTAAAAGAATCAGGCCTCAGTAAAGATTGAAACAAACCTAAAAATTTCAGGAAACCTAATTCTGAAAAGCTGTGTTTTTTTTTCATATTTTACTATGGGATTAGCTTAAAATAATACGCATCTAATACTATAAGGTATAACATGTGAGTGGCTTCTCACAAAAAGACAAAGATCACTGCTCCTCATGCATGTCTACAAGTATAAAGTGAGCCGCATCTGGGTAGGACTCTTCACAGTCTGTGGTTCGGACAGTCTGCCTCATGCATGTGATAAATTCGCAGGATACAATGCTCCAGAAGCAATGACTCACATGTGCTTAGAAAGGAAGCAGAGGATTAGAAACACACACACCAAAATACGGAGAGTAATTATCTGTATAACCACAGGTGATTTTAACATTATGAGTTTTTTAGGGCCCTCAAAAATTTTTTTCTTTTGTGTATTTGTTGTATCAGTTCCATCATATATAAATTATTATTATTTTTAAAGAGAGTGACAGTGGAAGAGAGAAAGAGAATCAATTTTTTTTTCATGTGGCTTTCGTTGCTCTGACACTTTGTTGTGTACATGTTGCTGAGGTTGAGGTTGGTACCCAAGTCCTTGCGCATGCCAGGTAAGCACCATAACTGCTGAACCACCGCTCTGGACCATAAATAACATAACTTAAGGGAATCTCAAGTTAAAAAAAATGATGAAAAAGGAAAAATAGCAACTATGGGGGATCCTGAATGTTGGAGTTACTAAGGAAAATCTGAATGGTGGTCCTGTGGCAGGCAGAAAGACTGTCTCTCAGAGACATCCACACCCTAGGTCAGGAACCTGGGAACATGTCACGTCATGGCAGGGTCTTGCTAAGTTGCTGAGGCTGGCTTTGAACTTGTGATGACAGGTGTGCGCCACTGCACCTGGCTTCTGATATTCTTTAATGAACCATTTGGAGTCCTCAAATTTTTTTTTTGCAGTAGAAATTCATTATTCTACTTATGTATAATTTAAGGGAGTCCCAAACTCAAAAAAGATTACAAAAGAAGGAAGAGCAGACTTATGGGGGAGCTGTATCTTTTTATCATTAAGCAGAGTGAATGCAGGACTGTCTCTCAGAGATATCCACACCCTAGGTCAGGAACCTGGGAACACATCTCGTCACTTGGTGAGGGAATTAAGGTTGAAGATGAACGTGGTTGCTAACCAGGGTAACCTACAGATAGAGAAATCATCCAGAGTTATCCTGGTGGGCCCAATGGAATCGCACATACTACTAAAATTAGATGAGGGGCTAGAGGAAGATAACCAGGTGATGACAAAACAGGGTCAGAGGGAGGTGATGTGAGGACAAGTTGAGAAGTTGCCTTTGGTGGTGCTGAAGGTGGAAGAAGGTGGGGGTGGTCAAGCGGTGCTGGCAGCCTCCTGAAGCTGGGAAGGCAGGGAAACAGAGTGGCTCTGGAGTTCCTAGGAGGGGCGCAGCTGGAGCAGCTGGGTTGGGCCTAATGAGACCTACTCTAGATTCTGGTGCCGGGAGTTAAGGAAATAGACTTTTTTTTCTTTTTGGTACCAGGGATTGAATACAGAGCCTTTCAAAAAGCAAAGTCAAATGCTTTACCACTCAGCTACATCCCTAGTCCTTTTCAAAAATTTTATTTCATTTAAATCAATTATTATTATTCTATGGTACTAGAGATTAAACCCATGGGTACTGTACCACTGAGCTACATCCCCAGTGCTTTTCAAAATTTTTAATTCATTAATTAACTAAATTTTGCAACACTGGGGATCGACTCCAGGAGTGTTTTATTACATCATCATCATCATTATTATTTAATATTTTGAGACAAGGTCTTGCTAAATTGCCTAGGATGGTCTCAAACTTGTGATCCTCTTCCCTCAAGCTCCTGAGTTGCTGGGATTACAGGTGCACACCACCAGTGAATTACCAGTGTTTTAAGCCTCAAAATGTGTGAATTTGTTTCAGCAGCAAAGGAAACTGACATAAGCTCTAACTGACTGAAATAAAAGTCTTCTCCCTGAACTTGAATAACCTATGTCCACATATCAGAAACAGAATCAGACCCTGAACACAACAAAGCAGCTCTGTTGCTCCTGCGGATGGAGCCAGCGAGTTTGTGCAGAGCAGACAGAGGGTGCTCAGTGACAAGAAGACGCTCTCCACACCTGCCCCATTCCCACCTGTACGAAGATCAAGTCAATGTCATGTCGGGTTTGACATCATAAAGTGTCTAATGAGAGGAGATTTCAGATAATTAGAATCTTCCATGCATACTATTCATGACTATTAACATTCCATTATTATTATTAATATTATCCGGTATAACACTTCACCAGTGACTATCAATATCAAAGTGGGGGCTCTAAGGAGACCTGACAACAAATGCAACATTTTGCCCAGGATGGGATGCGGGACAGATGTGGGGCTTCAGGTAGAAACAAGGGAAATGTGAGTAAAGAATGGAGCTTCTACAATACGCAGAAAGTGGGCTATTCGTTGTCACCGTCTTCTTCAACGATGTGGATGGTAGAAATTCTGGTGAGGGGACTTTGGGCCTTCTCTTGTTTGTTCATCTGGAAAATGTTCTGTCAAATAAAACGTACTCAAAGAGAAGAGTGATGCCAGTGAAATGGGGAGGGGGAAGGCCTGCTTTGTGTGTTCCCACAACTGCTCCACAGCCACCCACAGACAGCAGGGTTTTGCAGGCACCTAGAAAGGCAGGCAGGAGTATGCAACACCCCAGTGGAGCCCTGGACGAGGGGCATCTCAGTTCAAGACACGGAAACACCCTGCCGCTCTGTGGGGACTGCTACCTTCCCCTCTGACCTTAATTCTATTGCCAACGCCACCTGACGATGGGCTCAGGCACACTAGTGCCTCATGTGACAGGTCTCAGTCCTGGCTGTGCATCCTGAGATTGCCCTGCAACTCAAGTCCAGTCCTCCTTGAATGGGGCCCAGCCCAGCCCAGCTCACAGAGACACCCACAGGGAGACATACCAGTCTGTTTCCTGGGGGAAGCACCCTATCTACAGTTACCACAAAGTCTACAGGAGTCCTGAATTTGAATCCAGGTCCTGCAGCTGTGCTTTAGGAGCAGTATGCCCACTAAGAAATGCTTGTTGCGGGGACAAGCAGACCTTGGTCGCACAGTAGATGCAGCATCAGCCCCGAGTTTCTCACCTAGCCCCTCCTGGCTGTGGTCATGGAGTGGTTCTGCCAGTCGGTGGATCCTATGGGAGGTACCGCTGGTCACTGTCCCTGTAGGCTGACCTGCTGAACTTGAAAGTAGCCACAGAAATCAGGTCCACCCCATCTCAACTACAGTAACGCAGGAGGCTCACCCGCACAGTGACTTCCCAGGACACGCACCATTGTTAGCCCAGAGAGAGGTCTGAAGGCCTGGATCTCGGCTGTTGACCATTTCAATACTGCTTGTCTCCAGGGACTGGACGATGCCACATGCACCTGCACACCTGGTAACAGGACTGCATCTGTAGACCCTAGAGAGGACCCTCTTCCGGTGCCATCCCCATGGGCAAGGGTTGTGGATGCAGATGAGTCTGCCTAGGAACAGGGAGGATCTGCACTGTTGAGTACCTGGAGAAAGGCTGCCAAGCATGGGCCCCAGTTTGAACCCAGGGCTGGAGCAGTGGCTCAGCAGTACAGTGCTTGCCTGGCATGTGCGAGCAGTGGGGTTTGAACCCCAGCACCACGTACACAAAGAAGTGTCAGTGCAACAAAAGCCACAAGAAAACACTAAAACAAAACAAAACAGTCAAAGACAAAAATCTGGGAAGCAGTGAGAGATAAGAGACTCTCACATATGAGGGAGATTCTGGAGATCAGAGAGATTCTGTAACGTTAACTAGACTTTTGTAAGCCAGGGAGTGGAATGATATATTCAGAATAGTGAGGAAAAAACTTCCAATCAGGAATGGTATACTCAGCAAAGCTGTTTTTCAGAAATGAAGATGATGACATTTCAGGACACAGAATAGCTGAGCCCATCACTGTGCATTCTGCTTTATAAGAAATGCTAGAGAGTTTAAGTGGAAACAAAAGGATATTAAGCAACAACATGAAAACATAGGAAGGTATAAAACTCACTAATAAAGGTAAGAGCCATGCTAATTCTGTAATGGTGATATATCAGAGGGTGAGGCAGGAGGATGCCAAGACGGAGGCCAAAAACAAAATACCAACAAAAACAAAGATAGCAGCAAGCTAGCTATAATAATCTGTTAAAGGACATACATTTAGAAGATGTAAAATTTGACTTAATGTAATGTGGTGGGGGAGAAGTAAATGGGTAGTTTTTTTTGATGCTTTACATTGTTAAGAGCTTAAATTATAATGTCACAACTATTAAAGATGCCTTTAAGTAGTTCTTTGTCAACTACAGATAACAAAGTCTCTGCAAGATACATAACAAAGGATTACAGCACAATACCAGGGCTAGAGCAGCCGCTCCATGGTTAGAGCGCTTGCCTAGCAGGCACAAGGACCCAGGTTTGAACCCCAGCAACACATATATAACTAAAAATTGATTCTCTCCCCTCCCCTTTAAATAAAAAACAGGGCACACTATTAGAAAAATTGAACATATATAGAGGGCAACAGCAAGCCTGGGAAAAAGAAATAAGGGAAACACAAAAGTTAGTAAACAATGAACAAAATGGCAGTGCTAGTCCTTACTGGTCAATAACTACTTTAAATGAAAACGGGTGACATTCTCCAACCACAGTGTGGCTGGGGATGTAGCTCAGTAGTACAGTGCTAGCCTAGCATGAGGCCCTGGGATCAATTCCCAGTAAGGGGGAAAAAATAGAGTCAAATCCAAAATCCAGTATAATACACTGCCTGCAAGAGACAACTTTAGCCTTAAGGACAGGCATAGAAAGTAGCAGGAGGGCAAAACACTCCAGGCAAGAGTAGCTACGTTCACAAGACAAAAGAGAATTTAAGTCAAAACTGTAGAAAAAGCAAAGATCATTCTATAATTGTAAAGGTATCAATTCATCAGGATAATGTATTATTTGTAAACATATATGCCCCTGACATCAGAGCACCTAAATAAATTCAGCAAATACTAATTAACGTGCGTGAGAAGTAGACAGCAGTACAGCTGTAGCAGGGGAGTTTAATAACCTGCTTCAGCCAGGCGTGGTGGCCCATGCCTGTAATCCCAGCACTCAGGGCCCTAAGCAACTTAGTGACATTCTGCCTCAAAATAAAAAATAAAAGGGCTGGGGATGTGGCTCAGTGGAAAAGTACCCCCTGGGTTCAATCCTAGGTACCAAAAAAAAAAAAAAAAAAATCCTACTTCCAACAATGGACAGGACAAATCATCCTAACAGAATACCAGTCAGAAACTTTGGGCAGGAATTCAACTTTGCACCAAATGGATCTAACAGACACATACAGAACATTCCATCCAACAGCAGCAGAATATACATTCTTCTCAAGTGCACACAAAACCTCGTCCAAGATAGAGCATACGTTAAGCCACGTAACAAGTCTTAGCAAATGTTAGAAGACTGAAAACGATCAAATGGGATTTATGCCAGGGATACAAGTTTGGTTCAACATATATAAGTCTATAAAAGTGACGCACCACATTAACAGAAGGACAAAAGCTACAGCCACATGATCAACTAAGACATGCAAAAAAAAAAAAAAAACAAACACAAAGTTCAACATCTTTTGTGACAAAAACTCTCAAAAATGTAGTCACAGGGGCTGAAGTGATGGCTCAGCAGTTACACTGCTTGCCTGGCATGCACGAGGATGTGAGTTTGAACCCCAGCATCACGTATACAAGAAAGTGTCAGAGCAATGAAAACCACATGACAAGCTAAATAAAAACGATTCTCTTTCCCTTTTCTCACAGTCCTCTCTCTTAAAACAAAACAAAAACCGATAAACAAATGAATTCAGTACACGTATAGAATACAAAATCAACATACAGAATTTAGGAGCATTTCTATATACTAACAATGAACTATGTGAAAAGGAATCAAGACAGCCGTATCATAATAGCATCAAAAAACCAGAACCAAACCAAAACAAATAATAACCAAGGCGATCCACAGCTTCTGTGATCCTGTTCCCTCTTTGTCCCTCCCTGCCCCCTACTCCTAAAATTTGCATGGAATAGTCAAAGCAATATTGAGCAAAACCAACAGAGTTGGAGGCACCACACCACCAGAGCTTGAAATCTCGTAAAAAGGTATAAGTTTTGTAACCCCCAATCCTGCCCAGGAAGTCTATGAAATACACGGTGCTGGGAAAATTAGATATTTCATGTAGAATGATATTGAATCCCTAACTTACTCCTATACAAAAACCAGTTTGAAATGCTGCAACAAGTTAAAATACAAGATTTGGAACTGTGAAACTACTAGCAGAGAACACAGGGGAAAAGCTTGACAGTGGCCTTTGGAAATTCCTTGGATATAGTCCCAAAAGTACAGCTAAGAAAAAATAGTGAATTTCATCAAATTAAAAAGTTCTGTATAGAAAGAAAAAAAAAATCCCAAACACAGAAAGTCAAAACCAACATAATAAAAAGACAATCTATAGATTGGGAGAAAATATATGCAAGGTATTCATCTTATAACCAGTTAATATTCATACTATACAAGAAATTAACATAACTCATTAGCATGAAAACAAATTACCAGATTAAAAATTGGGCCAAAGGCTTGAATACACATTTCTCAAAAGAACTCTTACAAATGACTAACAAGTATATGAAAAAGTACTCACCGACACTAATACTTATTAAAAATTAAATCCACAATTAGATATATAACTATAAGAATGACTTTTATAAAAAATAAAGATAAAAAATAGAGAAGAAATGCTGTCAAGAGAACAAATGTAAGGAAAAGGGAACCTCTGTACAGTATTGGTGAGACTGTAATAAATTAATACAGCCATTACAAAAAAAGAGTCCTCAAAAACATGAGTAAGCATGGTACCATGTACTGAGGCAGGAGGATCCCAAGTTTGAGGTTAGCCCTGGGCAACTTAGCAAGGTCCCATCCTAACATATAAAATAATAAATAAAAGAGCTGGGGATGTAGCACAGTGGTAAAGTGTGCTTGGGTTCAATCCCTAGTACCAAAACAAAACAACAACATACAACTAAAGTAGAATTTCTTTAGGATCAATCAATATTCTATCTGATTCAACAGAATTGAAATCAGTATGTGGAAGAGACATGTGTAAGGTCATGTTCACTGCAAGATTACAGACAAGAGCCAAAATAAGGCATCAACCTGGGGTCCATCAGCAGTGTGAATAGTTTCAGTTAGACAAGAGAAATAAGTTCTGGATATCTACTGTCGGCTTGGTGACCAAAATGGATTATAATGTAAAGAGCGCTTGAAAATTACTAAGAGTAGAGTCTGAACGTTTTCACCACAAAAATGATAATTACCGAGGGAAGGGATGTCCCACCCACCTTGATCTAATCATTTCATAATATGCACACGAATCAAAAACATCAAGTCACACGCCATGTTTACAACTTGTCATTTAAGTTAAAAAACTCAAAGCATCAATGATGCTAGAAAAATAAATAGCTACGATAACCCATTGCTCCCCTGTCAAAGGACTCCGGTGTTGATTTCAGGTAGAACCCGTGCCCTCCTCTTCAAACCACACAGTAACATAAGGCACCAAAATTAACCTCTAGGAGATATTTTTCTATACCATTAGATTCTTAGATAAGCAGAGCTCACAAGTAAATTTGAGCAATTTTCCAAATGGGTCTGCGAATGCGCACTGGCGAGGGTTGGTCAGAGAACACAGAGGCCACTGCATGGCCCTGGCACCCAGCAGTGGGCAGTCACTGGGAAAAGACGCTATTCGGGGCGACATTTAGGATCAAGGAGAGGGAACAGTCCTAAAAGTCACATAAACACAGGTCACTTACGAAACGGAAAGGAAACCCACCTGAGCCTTGCGCTTGAGATGCCTCCGGACGCCTTCTGTTCCCCTGGCCTAGGGGAAAGTGGACAATGAGGACCCCCTGTGACTTTCTCAGCACACCCGAGGGAGCAGGTGTCCCCAGGTCGCGGAGCCAAGAGGGCCTCTGCCCGCGCGCAGCGTGCTCCGGGCGGGCGCGCACTTGCTCCTCAGTCACCACCGTTTTGCTCCGGGCGCTGGGGAGGGAACCCTGGCCCTCCCGTGCCCCTGGAGGTCACTTCAGGGCAGGGTTGTGGCTTGGGGACCGCACGGTCACACAGCGCGTGGAGCTGGACGCTGGACCTCGCGCCCGCCACACCCACTGGGGCCCAGCTCACCACTGCCCGCACACCCTGCCGCCTCGCCCTAGGCCCCCCGCACACCTGTCGCAGCTGTGGCGACAAAGCCCGACCTGTCAGCCCAGGCTCGAAGGCACCGGAACGGTGTTCAGTCTGCGTCACCCGCACCACAGCTCACCTCGCCCGTTCCCATGGACACCGATGACGCCCACTCACGCACCTGTGCCATGGTTACGGGGACAGCGGACAGCCCGCGTCAGGCTGGCCCACGCCTGCGCCCGCCACCAGCCGGCCGTGCGCATGCGCACAGGCCACACGGGGCCGCCCACAGGTCCGACACGTAGGCGCCGCGCGGCACCTGCGCATGCGCACACGCCTCGCTCCACGCAGGCACGGACCCGGCCCCGCTGGGAGGCCCCGGCCGTGTCCATGGAAACCAGCGTGCAGCCCCGCGGGGGCACAGGGGCCTCCGGGAGGCCCGGCAACCCCGGGCACGCGCCCCAGACTCCCCGGTTCAGAGGCCCCGGCCGCTCGAGGGGCAGCTGCCTGCGCCAGGGCGTTTCCGTGCTTCCAGGGAAGGGCCTGGGTGGACAGTCCGCGGCGGAGACGCCTGGCCAGCTGCGGCGCTCCGGGCCCCTGCCGCCCGCGGGCTTTCCGGACGCTTTCGAAAAGGAAGGGCCCTGAATGTCCCTGATGTCACAGTCACTGAGAACTGACTCACCATGACCACCCACGTGGGACGTGGGGACGCATCTGCGCGGGTCGAGGATCCAGGCTGCCAGCGAAAGTTAATTAGGGTGCTGATGTCTTGGAACTGAGAACACAGGCTTTGGGGCAGGGCAGGGCGCGAATCCGAGCAGGGACGGTCACTAACCTATCAGTGAAAGCGGGGTACTGAACGCCAAGTAGGGTTCCCTGACTATCACGCGAAAGAGTCCACGGACGACGGTCCAGGCTAAGCCATCCCTAGACCAAATCCAAACCCCAAATGCTCAGGATTTTCTTTTTCTTTTTTCTTTTTTATAGGGGACTGAACTCAGAGTTGCTCTACCACTGCGCTACATCTCTAGCCCTTTTTATTTTTAATCTGGAGACAAGGTCTCATTAAGATAAGGCCCAGGCTGGCCTTGAATTCGTAATTCTCCTGCCTCAGTCTCTGGATTTGGTGGAGCTACAGGCCTGCACCACCGTGCCTGGCTGGATTACAGATGTTACACAGGGAAGTCGAGGCAAATGCCTCCAAATCTGAAAAACTCTGAAACCATAAACATTTCTGTTCCCAAGCATTTTGGAGAAAGGAGACTAAAACGAACTTTTTTTTTTCTTTCTACGCATGCTTGACCACTAGGTAATATCCCCAGGCCAGTGATACGAAACTTAAAGTTAGCTACTATTTCAAAATACATAACATCATACATTCTTTAATCCATTTTTATAAAAGAAATTCAAGCCTGCTGTTTCCCTATGCCAAAGTACATGCTTCCGAATTCTGCTGTCTAATTAATCAATGCTAAATAAAAACAATGCTCAATCTGAATGTAAGCACAAAATTCTTTAATCAGGAACATCAGTAAAACAGATTCTAAGACACGTCTGAAGGAAATGTTTCCTTTCCATCTGCAACTACGGAGACAGGGACATGATTCTTCATAAAGATTCCAACTCAAAGACGGGAAGCAGCCAAATTGAGAACATTGGCTAGAGGCCAAATTGTGTGTTCTATTTGATATGAGAGACTTATGTGAACATTTTGAACTACAGTCATCTTAAGCATTTTTAATAGATCTTGGACTTTTTCCTTGCATAGATAATTATGGTAATGTCATTTCTACAATTTCTATTTGTAAGGCATCAGATCCATGATTATCATGTTCTGTAAAAGAAACATTAAAATCCTAATCTAATTCTGATGGCTGTCTTGATCATTTGTTGCTATGGGATTAGCTTCAAATGGTGCATATCTTATCCTATACGGTGTAAATGAGAGGTTTTTGTAAGCAAGAGAAGTATCCCTGGTGCTCCCCTCCCCTCCTCACATGCTCACAGGTATAAAGGGACCCATCGCTGGCATGGATTCCTTTAACACACTAAGATCTGGGCAGTCTTTGACTCTTCCGTGATTAGCACAATTTTATTCACTGGAAATAAACACACACATGCTTGGGGGGGGTGAGGATTGGAAACACACACGAAAATAAAGCAGGGATTAGCTCTGGACACTACTACTGTGGGTAATTCTGACCTTTTTTTCTTTTCTTTCTTTCTTTTTTTTGGTACAGGGGATTGATCCCAGGGGGCTTAACTACCGAGCCACATTACCAGCCTGTTTTTTAATATTTTATTTTGAGGCAGGGTCTTGCTAAGTTGCTGAGGCTGGCCTTGAACTCATGATGACAGGTGTGTGCCACTGCACCTGGCTTCTGATATTCTTTAATGAACCATTTGGAGTCCTCAAATTTTTTTTTTGCAGTAGAAATTCATTATTCTACTTATGTAAAATTTAAGGGAGTCCCAAACTCAAAAAAGATTACAAAAGAAGGAAGAGCAGACTTATGGGGGAGCTGTATCTTTTTATCATTAAGCAGAGTGAATGCAGGACTGTCTCTCGGAGACATCCACACCCTAGGTCAGGAACCTGGGAACACATCTCGTCACTTGGTGAGGGCATTAAGGTTGAAGATGAACGTGGTTGCTAACCAGGGTAACCTACAGATAGAGAAATCATCCAGAGTTATCCTGGTGGGCCCAATGGAATCACACATGCTACTAAAATTAGATGAGGGGCTAGAGGAAGATAACCAGGTGATGACAAAACAGGGTCAGAGGGAGGTGATGCTGGGTTGGGCCAAATGAGACCTATCAGACCTATGACCTCTGCACTGTGTAACACGAATGTTATGTAAGTCCCTAAATCTGGTTATTTGTTACAGCAGCAATAGGAAACTCACATAAGGCCAAGCGATGAAATAAAAAAGTTTGATTAAAACAAAAGGGGCTGGAGCAGTGGCTCAGAGGTTAAGGCGCTGCCTGACATGTGCGAGGACGCGGGTACGAACCCCAGCCCCATGTACACAATGAAGTGTCGGAGCAATGAAAGCCACGTGAAAAACTAAAAATTCATTCTCTTTCACAGCACTGTCCCCCCTCTTTAAAAACAAAACAAAACAAAACAAAAACAACAAAAAATGCCCTTTGAACACTCTCAGTGTATCTCAGTAGTACAATCAGATCCCGAGCACAAAAACGCAGCCAAGCTGTCTGCGCAGATGGAGCCAGGGCAGGTGCGCAAAGCAGAGGGTGCGTGGCACCGAGGAGGTGCTTTGTACACGTGGTCACGCTGCTAATGTTCAACGAATCATCAAGTAACACGCAATGTCAGATACGGTACTTTCAAAGGTTGTATTAACATGGAATTTCTAGGCAATTTAAATTTCTCATGGTTAATTTTTACGAGGATTGCTGGTTATATGCATTCTTCCCTCAAATGACTCTGTAAACACAATTCTTTATAGCTGTATAGTGTTCTCTAATATAACGCAGTTGTGGCTTGCAACCACTTCCATTATCCTGAACACTAATTTTGGTCAAGGAAAACAATAGGGTCTAAATTTATTAGGGGCATATGCACCTCCTAAAATGCTATGAAATTATATAATTTGTCATCTTAAAAAAACAAAAACAATTTAACTGCATTTGCAAATATATAATTATGTGCAATTTACTTTGGAAAGTTACAGATGGAGTTCAAGGAAGGACCTCAGGCTAAGCTTCCTGTGCTATACCATCTGAGGCTGTTTCAAGCCCACCAGGCACCTTCTTATGGATGTGGCTCATCATCTGTCAGCACCCAGGCTCACCACAGCCGACATTTACTGAACCTGCATCCTCCAGTGGCTGTATGGGCTTCAGGTACATGAACACATTTCAGCTCCATCACAATCTTCACGAAACTCAAAAAGCCAGGAAAAGGGTGGATGGTTCTGAAATCCTGATGCAACAGATCAGGATCAGTAAACTTACTGCCCACAGCTAAATGCAGTTCCAGCCTGCTGTGGATAGCCAGAGAGCTAATGAGCATTTTACATATTTATCTACTTATATGTATATGTGTGTGTGTGTGTGTGTGTGTGTGTGTGTATGTAATTTTAATTTTTTTTTGAGACACAGGATTGAATCTAGTGGCACATAGCTACTGGGTCACACCCCTAGCCCATTTTCAGATTTTTATTTTGAGACAAGGTCTTGCGAAGTTGCTGAGGCTGGCTTTGAACTTGTGCCCCTCCTGCCTCAGCCTCCAGAGCTGCTGGGATTACAGGCGTGCGCCATTGCGCCTAGCTGCATTTTTATATTTTTAAAGGGTTTATAAATGTAACACCCAAGAAGGGAGAGGGAGCATAACTGTTTCCTGAAATGTGAGTACAGTGACTTCCATGCTAAGGGTACAGAATGGGGAGGCAGAAAAAGGAATGAGTTTATAGTGCGGAACTGACAAGCGCTACCTCAGCTGGGTGGTCCAGGTCAAGCTCAACACTCCTAAACCATGAGTATGGATCCTTACCATGAGAGAAACATGGCAGTTACCTCTGTGATTATCTGAAAGTCTAGCAGAGGAGCGTCTGATAGAATATGTCACCTTAGGAATCCCGAGGTTACTGGAAATGAAGTCTGGGAAGCCAGCACAGCCATGATGAATCTGAGGAGACCCTGGAATGTACAAAGAGAGTTAGGTAAACACTGTGGAAAATGGGATAAATTGTGAATTTTAATTAGTAATAATAGTACATGGAAATTGGTCTATTAATTGTAACTAGTGACTCCTACTAAAGACTCTCTTTTTTGTGTATTAGGGATTGAAACCAGGAGTCACTTCCCTATCCCTTTGTTTTGAGATAGGGTCTCCCTAATTTGCTGAAACTGATCTCAAACTTGTGATCCTACTTCGTTTGTCTCCTGAATTGCTGGAATTACAGGTGTGGGTTGCCACACCTGGCAAAACCTCAGATATTAGTTGAGGAAACTGGGTGCAGATATCTGGGAACCCTGCGCAATCTTTGAAATTTTTTCTACAAATTTAAAACTATTTTGGGGAAAAAAACTAAAAAGGTGAAAAATGTGCAACTGTAGATAGTGCAAAGCATCAACTATTCACCACCTCTGCTTCACAGAAGAAATTGCCAACACTTGTTCTAGATCCTGAATCAGTGTTAACTCATTGCTTCTTGCATGTCCACAGAGAATCAACTGAAAATATCCGAAGCTAAAGGCTGGGTTAACAGCAAAAAATCTTTTTTAAAATTTGTTCCTTTTCTGGTACTGGGTATTGAATCCAGGAGCGCCTTACGACTGAGCTTTTCATTCTGAGACACAGTCTTGCTAAGTTGCTGAGTCTGACCTTGAACTTGTGATCCTCCAGTCTCAGCTTCCTGAGTAGCTGGGATTACTGGCGTGAGCCCTGGTGTCCAATCAGGGCGAATTTTGACTTATTTATTACTGGGGAAAACAATCCCCGCCTTTGCACAGACCCCACTCTCAAAACCTCCAGAAAGCTGAACCTTTGCCAGATACAAGCAAACGCCCTCCACTTGTGCTGTGAAACTGGAACAGAAAAGACTGAACGCTCCTGTCGTTTGACTCCACCTGAAAGCAGGCTACGGGCACAGCGGCCCCCCGGCACGCATCACAGCCAATCAGAAAACAAGGGGGCGCTGGGAGCTGGGTGTTTTGGAGCTGCCTGGGCCCGGGTTCTAGTAAGTGTGGTTCTGAAGCACGCAGCTGGTCCTTCCAGCTTCCACGTTAGACTCCTCTTCCCGGGGCCCCTGTTGTTTGCAGGTTCCACGCCCAGGTGCGCTCTGGGTCCGAGGCGCAGCTGACGACTTCGCACCCCCCTTGCTGTCCCGTCCCTCGGGAGGAACTGCAAGGTCAGGGAATGCCGGCTGCGCTCACACCCGCCCGGGCTCTTTAACCAGCCAGGCGCCCCAGCGCGTTCCACGCACAGCCTAGGCTCCCGGACACCACGGACGCATCAGCCACGGTGCAGCCACAGTTAAGGGAACGCAGCCAGGTCACCTGCAGGGCCCGGCTGCTCCCTGCGGAGGCGCAGCACCGCCCGCACCCACGCACCTGCTCAGGGCTGCGGCCGGGGCCGGCGCCGCCACGGATGCCCACGTGATCATCCCGGTCCGGAACCCGGCGGGAGCCGGCCCAGGCTGCCACTCACACGGCGGCACCTGGCTTCTGGGCAGCTCAGAAGCCCCGGGTCCAGGTGACTTTCCGGTCTCCTCCTTCGGGTTCCCTTGTTTGCTGCCATCGGGTTTCCTTCCCTCCAGGGGACCCAACAACTCTCCGGGCCCTCCCCAGCCCAGGAGGGGACGCGAGGCTAGAGAACTCCAGTTGGCACCCAGGTGGAGCGGGTTTAAAACTCCCGCGAGCCATCACCCTTCCCAACATGCAACGCGGCCCGCCCCTCATTGGGACGTGCCCCAAAGGCCTCTGGGAAATGTAGTCCAGGGCGAGGCCACCCGGATGCGGCCCCTTCTTCCCGGCTTGCAGCGGTGCACAACCTGCCAGAGACCTCTGGGAAATGTTGTTCCCAGTACGGGAATGGAGGCTTGGGAGAGGGTCTTAGGGCCTCCTGAGCTTCCCACACGCTTTCTCTTTTGTTTCTTTTGAACCAGGGACTGAACCTAGCCGTGCTTAACCACTGAGGCATATCCTTGGCCCTTTTTATTTTTTCTTTTGAGATAGGGTTTCGCTAAGTTGCTTAGGTCCTTGCTAAGTTGCCGAGGGTGGCTTTGAATTCACGATCCTCCCGTCTGCATCCGGGGCTGGATGCATCCCCGGGCCACTTCTTCCATTTGAACACTAGATGGTGACCAAAGCCCAGGTTTGCCTGAGATCAACCGCTTTTGAATTTGTCAAGACATGTGATACTCTTGCAATCATTTAATTCTGGAAAATGCACAATCTTTTACATATATATACACACATACACACTATATATGTATATGCATATATAAAAATCTGTTATGGGGAGGAAATATAAAGAGTCAAGAGCCTGGGGTGTGGGTGATTCTGGATTACGATTTCATATTGTTACTACGTACGCATTTATGATTGTACAAGACACAACTCAATAAAAAAAAGAATAGATGTGTGGCCTGACTGGACCAAGGAGGCCCCAGGATGCATCCAGCAAGGCCTGGGACTCCACCCAAGGCCAGCAGAGCTCTGCTGCAGCAGGCTTGCGCATCCACAGGTGGGAGAGGCGCCTCCAGAGCCCTGCACATTGCCTGTCCCCTGGGTGGGGATGCTACTCTGGTGCAGAGGCCAAGGCACTTTTGTCCCTCAGGGAGGCTGCTGCTTACCTCAGCCTCACTGTTTTCCTGGTGCGTGGAGGGACAGAGGCGTGGCCAGTGCTGCACGTTTTTCTTCCTGTTGCTCAAGGTGCCTCATTGTTCTTTGTCCTTGTTCTGACTTCTGAGATATCCCAGGTCCTAATTTTGCCTCTGGATTATTGCAATTCGTTCTCTGGAGGGGAGAGTGAAGCTGTCATGCTGGTAACTTGTCCTTGTCTTCCTCACTGCCTTCTTTTGTGTTGATTTTTTTAACATCGCATTCTGATCTCTTTCTTGTTTTATTTTCTATAGATATTTCTTTGTGATCACCTTATGTAGTATATAAAACATCTCAGTGGCATGTAAAATGCATACTTTTCTACATTCCCCCACTGTATGTTATTTTTTTTTTTTTTTTAATTTTTTTTTTTTTTTTAAAGAAAGAGGGGACAGAGAGAGAGAGAGAGAGAAAGAGAGAAGCAATCTTTATTTAGTTTCTCATGTGACTTTCATTCCTCAGACACTTTGCTGTGTACATGGTGCTGGGGTTTGAACTCGCGTCCTCGTGCATGCCAGGCAAGCACCGTAACCGCCGAGCCACCGCTCCAGCCCCCACTGTATGTTATTAATGTCACAAAATATCTTGTTGTGTTATGTATCCACTAACACAGATTTATTGTTGTTTTTGTCCAAAACACATATCATAATGGAATGAAACTAGAAATTAATAGCAGGAAAAATAATAGAGACCATATAAACCCATGGAAATTGAACAAAGCTCCTTTGAACAAGGAATGGATCACAGGAGAAATGAGAGAAGAAATCAAGACATTCTGAGAAACAAATGAGAACAGAGAAGTGGCATATCAAAATCTCTGGGACATTTTGAAGGCAGGTCTTAGTAGAAAATTCTAGCTTTGAGTGCCTACACTAAAAAAACAGATTCTAAATAAATAATGCTCCAACACAAGGCTTGAGAAAAAGGAGAACAAGCTAATTAAAAACTCTGTAGAAAATAGGAAATAATAAAGAACAGACCTGAAATCATTGAAATTGACAAAAAAATAATACACAGAATCAATGCAACAAAAAGGTGGTTCTTTTTTAAATTATATATATATATATTTATTTGTTAAATGTGGTCTTACAATTAGGAGGGAATCATTATCAAACAATCAAGAACAAATGTATAATGACAGAGCAAGCCAAGGCTGATGCCATTCCATGGTCCCCCCCGCTTGGGTTCCCCATGGTTCCATGTTTCCCCCTGTTAAACCATGTGTTAATTGGACTTCTCATGGAAGTCGAAGGTTCCCCTCTGAGTTGATTCCTCCATACTCCCTCCCTCTATCTCCTTGATATCCTTCCTTTTCCCTCACCCCTCCCTGCTGTTCTTATGTCCCCCAGCATCTTAGGCAAAGTTCCCCCTGTTCGTGTAAAAATTTCTACATGTTGAGGTTATTATTAGCTTACCCATCTATCATACTGTTTCCGATTGTACTCTAGCTTCCACAGATGAGAGAAAACATTCACCCTTGAGTCTCTGAGTTTGGGATACTTCACTTAGCAAAATTTTTTCCATCTCCATCCATTTGGCTGCAAAAGCATTTCTCTAATGGCTGAGTAGCATTCCATTGTATATATGTACCAAAGTTTTTGTATCCACTTGTCAAGTGAGGGTCATCTGTGTTGGTTCCATGATCTAGCTGTAGTAAATTGAGCTGCTATAAACATTGATGACGCTGTATCTCTATAATATGCTGATTCTAACTCTTTTGGGAAAAATACCCAGGAGTGGGATAGCTGGGTCATAAGGTGGTTCCAGCCCTAATTTTTTGAGGAGTCTCCACACTGCTTTCCAGAGTGGCTGAACCAGTTTGCAGTCCCACCAGCAGTGTGGCTGTGTTCCTCTTTTCCCACAGCCCCTCCAACATGTGTCATTATTCATATTCTCCATTTTGCCACTCTGACCGGAGTGAGGTGGTATCTCAGTGAAGTTTTGATCAGCATTTCTCTGATTGCTAGTGATGTAGGGCATTTTCTCATATGTTTATGGGCTTTTTGGTCTTCCACCATTGAGAAATTTCTTTTTAGATCCGTAGCCCATTTTATTGATTGGATTATTTGTGACTTTGGTGTTTAGTTTTTTTAGTTCTTTGTATATTCTGGATATTAGCCCTCTGTCCAAGGTGTAGCAGGCAAAGATTTTCTCCCATTCTGTAGGTTCTCTCTTGATACTCTTGACTAATTCTTTAGTTGTGCAAAAGTTTTTAGTTTAATTGTGTCCCATTCATTTATTCTTGACTTTATTGCTTGTGCCATGGGAGTTTTGTTGAGGAAGGCGCCGCTGACTGCTATGTCCTGTAGTGTTGACCCTACTTCTTTTTCTAGTAAACATAAAGGTGCTGGCTTAATATCCAGATCTTTGACCCATTTTGATTTAATTTTTGTGCAGGGCGAAAGATAAGGATCCAGCTTCAGTTGTCTACACATGGCTGTCCAATTTGTCCAACACCATTTGTTGAACAGGCTTTCTTCCACACTATGCTTTTGTCCCCTTTATCAAATACCAAATAGTTAAAGATATGGGGGTTTATCTCAGGATCTTCTATTCTATTTCACTGGTCTTCGGTTCTGTTTTGATACCAATACCATGCTGTTTTTGCTACTGCAGCTTTGTAATATAATTTCAGGTCGGGGATTGAGATATCCCCTACTTCCTCCTTCCTGTAGAGTAATGTTTTGGCTAATCTGGGTCTTCTGTTATTCCATACGAACTTGAGAATTGCTTTTTCTATATCCGTGAAGAATGCCATTGGTATCTTGATGGGAATTGCATTAAATCTGTATAGGGCTTTGGGTAGAATGGCCATTTTGATTATATTGATTCTGCCTAACCATGAGCATAGAATGTTTTTTCATCTACTCAGGTCTTCTGTAATTTCTTTATTTTATAGTGTTTGATAGTTTTCTTTGTAGAGGTCCTTAATATCCTTTGTAAGGTTAATGCCCAAGTATTTTTTTTTTTTTTTGGAGGAGATGGTGAATGGG